>PVJI01005648.1:0-94293 GCA_004026765.1 Micronycteris hirsuta
ATCTGGTCCCTTCACGTTATATATGACTAGCAAACAGTACATGTAAGGATTTGTAGGTCTTGCTCGAAATATTCATGAATGCAAATTTATACAGATATATATAGAAATGAATATATAAAAATTCTTTTATCTTTTATTGTTCAATTACGGTTGTCCCCATTTCCCCCCTTACTCTCCCCTGCCCTGCTCACCCCCACCTCCCACGTTCAGTCCTCCCCGGCACTGTCCATGCCTGTGGGTCCTCTATACATGCTCCTTGACTTGACCCTTCCCCTTCCCCTTCCTTCCCCCGTTATACCCCTGCTCCCTCCCCTCTGGTCACTGTCAGTTTGTTCTTTAATTCCATGTCTCTGGTTCTATTTTGCTTGTTTGCTTGCTTGGTCGATTAGGTTCCACTTACAAGTGAGATCATATGGTATTTGTCTTTAAGTGCCCGGCTTATTTCACTTAGCATAATGCTCTCCAGTTCCATTTGTGCTGTCCTGAAGGGTAGGAGGTCCATCTTTCTTTCTGCTGTGTAGTATTCCATTGTGTAAATGGACCGCAGTTTTTGATCCACTCATTTACTGATGGGCACCTAGGTTGTTTCCAGCACTTGGCCACTGTAACACTATGAACTTGGAGTACAAAGGTTCTTCTGGTGTTTCAGGATTCTTAGGGTACAATCAAATTCAATTGTATAAACACAGTACAGAAGTCAAAAGTTTCAGAAAGTTTTGGATAAATATGATTTTAATACTGCAGGAATTCAAATATACCAAAGCCAAATAATGATTTCATTAAAATATATATTAGGCAATCAGTTACTACAACTTTGAACTATACCCATAAGTTTCAAATAGAAAATTTTCTATACATTCAGATAATTTCCAGATTACCTATGTTATGGTAGAATCAGCTCACAAAGACACAAGTGTCTGTAATGACAGACCATTGTAACTGCTCTCTCATGTTTTATATTACATTTGCATATGGCTTTAAATATTTAGCTTTATTATAGAAATCTGAATTCTTTCATGGTTCAAATGTCATGCCTAGAATTTCAAATTTTGCAGTCTGTGGTAACTCTCCACTTACCACCCTACAGGAAAAAAAAGCTACTTTTGTTAATTTTTTTCTGAGGTCTTTGTTCCTATTTCTTTTAGGGCTTAATCTGATTATTTAAGCAATTTAAAAGCTGATTCTTAAAAAAAAAAAAAGTGATTCCTGGGATCTTCACAGGTGGAAACTATGAAAATATGAGGTCTGTCCAGAAGGTATCCAGCCATGTAATATGAAAAATAGTGACATTTTTTGAAGATACAAGATACAAGAAACATTCTACATAAGACAATGATGCCTCAGTTCCCTTCAAAGTAGGCACTTGGGACCTCACACAGTGCTCCCAATCTCCATCAGCTGCCTGGTCATATTTTCCTGAATCTCACCAATGGTCTGAAATCGCTTCCCTTTCACAGGTGATCTTAGTTTTGGGAAAAACCAGAAGTCACAGGGCACCAAATCTGGGCTGTCAGGGGGCTGAGTCACCTGGGTGATTTGATGTTTTGCCAAAAAAATCTGCACAAAATAGGGTGCATGAGCAGGCACATTGTCATGATGAAGCAGCCAATCACCACTTGCCCGTAACTGCAACCTTCTGAATCATCTGAATATTTCCCACAGTATGTTCAAGCTTAAAGCAAAATCTGATGCAGATCTGTTGCTCTACTCCCTGTCATTTTGAATGCAATGGCCACACAGTACACATGCTCACTGAATGGCATCTGCCACCCCCACTGATACAGTGAAGTCGTCACTGTTCACGCATGCACATTCCAGTCCACTCTCTAGGCTGCCAGGTTACACTGACGTCCCGCAAACCGTTCTCATTATATTAACAATGCTGGACTTTTTCTGGACAGACTTGTATATGAGTGATTTAAGTACAGGTAAAAAAGAGAGAAGCTACTCAGGTTTATTTAGAAACAAATTTTTTCCCATTCTTTCCCAGAAACTATAGTTTCCTCAGTGTGGTCCTGGATTGGCTGAACCTCTTCTGAGATGTGAGGGCTTGGTCTTTAGCTCTCGAGTGCTTTAAAGATATGGTACCTGGAAAGGCTTCGCCGCAGGTATAGTGTTCCCTTCAAGGTCCTTCATGTAGTTTTGCAACCTCTCTTGGGTAATCTGCAAGGGTGGCAACCAAGGATTTTGATTTTCTTTTGTAAAGCCACATCTTCCCACCTATGACATTTGGCCAGGCTAGAACTGTTTAGGTTTTCTCTCCCAAAGGTTCCTGGGAAGACTAATTTTGGGTCATTCTAGGTAGACCAATTTCATCTTCTAACAGAATTCTGAGCTGAGGTATCATAATGGTATAATATAAATTGATTTGGGCGTGAGTCCCCTTTCCTAACTCTTGGGCTGACACACACCCATTAAAAAAATGAACCCTGTCTGGAGACAAGGTAAAAATAGACCATGGCCATCACCTGAAGACAAAGGTTTTCTGAGCTGTAGGGCCAGGACTGAGCTCTGCCAGGAGTCCCTCAGCAGCAGAGATGGAAGGACTAGACAGGAAGTGTCAAGGGATCTTAACTGCATGTATTCTGTGCCTGTTTTGTACCCACCTGACTGACCTCGGGCTCTGAAGTGCTCCAGGCTCTAGCTGTTGGGGAAATAAGATCAAAGATCACAGACTTGGAATTGTCTGAAATATGACTCGCTATTTACTATAAAATCTGCCTGGAGAAAGAAATGAGGGGATTATTTACCAGTCTGAAGTCAAGTGACAGATTCACCTCAGTTCACAACTAGTTGTCTTTATACATGAGAGTATCTCAAGATCCCAGACACTCCCAGCCCCACCAGAAATTATTTTGAGATGTGGAAGGAAGGGCCTTTTATTCTCAAGTAAACTTATTGTATGCCTTTGAGGAACAATTCAAAAAGTTTGAAGATGGCAGCGCAACAGGAAATTAGGTAAAATATACATTGGAAAAAAGATATCAATGTGCAATTTGAAATCAAGGGGAATCACAGTAAACCAGGTAACATGTGTGCATGAAAGGAGAGTCACCTATTTGAAAAGGGGGAGTCAAGCATTCCTTTATTTTTTACTTTTAAGAAAATGATAAATGTCTTTGAGGACAAAGGAAATGGGGTGAATTCCCTCACCCAATCATGAGAAAAATATCTGCATCAGTACACAATGATGATACACATACCAAGGGCCAATTTGTTCCAGAGATATCCAAAATTTTTCTAATTTCTTCGCCTCTTTTTGCTATAAAGGAGCACACGCATTTCTGTCTCTGCTTCCTTGATTGTAAATGTTGCCAATAGTTATCTGAGGTAGTTATACTCTTTCAAGTCAGCCCAAAGGCTGAATTAGTGAATACGACACTGTTGCTCCTACAGCGTTAGGCTCCTGCAAGCCTCTGGTCACACTCTTACCAACCACCAACACAATACATCATTGATTCATTGACACTAAAAGCATGGCCAACAGAACTCATGACTGAAATGTATCTAACGCAGGTATTTTCTCCTACAGAAACTTCAATAGCTAGCACTTCAGCATGACACCTGGAGGCCATTTTAAATAGAGAAATATCTAACAAAAGGCACAAAAATGAAGGAAAATGCACTACATACGCAAGAAAAAGGACACTTAGTTTGAAAACCAAAATGTGAAGGCCCAGCATTGCCTCGACTTCGCTGGGAAAAGTGCGCCTCAGGTGATTCAAATGTTTGCTACTCTGTGTATGCCCAGGAATGCCATCAGAAGTACGGTGAGTGTTGATTTGGGCGTTCGAGTTTTAGCAGGTTGGCAAATTGGCAAAGACAAAATCTGTCAGAGGACTGACTGTGTGTAAACGTTAACCCCTTACTGGGAAGCATGGCATTCCCACTGGGACAGTCATAAACCCGGCTGGGAAGTCAGGAGAGAGAACCTGGCCTCCGCTGCTCTCCCTTCCCAGTGAGCTGCAGTCATGTGGCAGCCCAAATGGCTAAGACATAACAGACGTCACTCAAGAAATGACTAATTATCAATAATTTCACTTCAGTTTTTATTTTATTATAAAACAAAGGATGGAATGATAGGGCATCTCAGAATCTGGTTCATATTCCAATACAGTGAAAATTTATAATCTTCTCAAACGCCTGTCAAATTTATTCCTAAAAATCTCAACCAGAATTTTATCATGTTTTTGAGTTCAACAAGTAAACAGCTGAGTCCACAATTTATATTACCAGTCAATTTTTTCCTATATTAAACATCTACCATAGTTTTAACCCATTGGAGTACTTAATCCTTCCAAGTAAACAAGTCTATAAAATCACTTCCGTAACAGGTAGCCCCTTTCTGGTTTATCTTCCCTTCACTAAACAAACTTAGTGCTTAGATTTCCACTTTGGTCTCCAGCAGCACTTGGTGCCATACTTTGTATCCGGCCTCTAAGATGACGGGAACAGGAACGCACACTCCTTGTACTCTCTCAGAGCGCGGCTGACGGCCGCCGCCTACCGTATGAGGTGCTCCTTGCACGCACGGACTACCTGACTACCATGCATCTCACGTCCATTTTTAAAAAATCACACATTAACCCACTGTCAATGTATGTTCCATTAGAATAAGATTGCTTAACCAGGAGTTACCAGAGGCATTTCAGGGCAGTGGTCAATGACAGCCCCTTTGTTGTGAGTCTGAGGAGTTTTCTGAAGAGAAAAACACAGTTTTATCAGATGCTCAAACATGCCTATAATCATTCACACCTCCAAAATTTTAAGAATCACCTCACTGGATTCTCTTGTTTTATAAAATTTTAATGTGTGGGACTATTCAGTACAACTTAACATCATTTAGCATCTATTTCTGTTTTCCAAAGTTCTAGTCTCCTCTAGCAAATTGTAATTTTATAAACAGAACCAGACACTTTTATGTTCGAGGACACAATTAAACATACTATCAATACATTTCTAGCATTTAAAAGACTTTGCAAGTGTTGTCAAACATAACTAGATTATATTTTAACCCATAGTACTTCACAGAGTTCATGATTTTAAATAGAGGCAAATTAAATCATATCTGAATAAATCTTCTAAGTATATTAAAGTGGTAGTGACACTTGTAATTGTTTCAAAACTGCTGAAAAATATGTCATTTTCTTGAAATAAATTTGGCGTAAAAGGCAGCAAAAAGATCCTTATAAGGAGTGTCTGAATCTCCCTTGGTCAAGGGTATTCGGCAAAGTTGGCGAAACCTAGGAGAACGCAGCAGCAAGTTCTGTGAAAGGCCCATGAAGCTGGAGCATAACCAGTAGAGAACAATCGACTATAAAAAAACACAAACAAACCCGACATGAATGTTAACACCTGTCCATTCTCCAAGGACACCAAGCTCGAGACAGGCAGGCAATAAAAAAGAAAATGATAATCTCTGCAAAGAGAAGTGCACTAGGAGGGGACAAGACCTGCAGTCGCTGTTCGGGCCTGTGATGGGTCTACCAGGTAAGAAGGATGAAAGGAAGACCAAAAGGAGGAAAGAAAGCAAGAGGCAAGGTATTCCTGACAGAAACTGGATGAAACACAGGAGCTCCCAGAGGCCCAAGAGAGGCCTCCCCTCCTCTCCCTGCACCGAAGCGCGCTCTTCCCCCCACGGTGCCGACGAGCTGCCGCTCTGGAGGTATGGCCCTGGAGGCACGGTCATTTACCTCCTCTTCCTCCACGTCGTCCTCTGCCCACCAAAATTTTCCAGTAACTACGCCAAGTATAGTCAGGAATACATTGCCTTTGACTTTTTGGAGATGTATAGTCTGAATATCTTCAATCTTCTTTTGTGCTACCACCCAGATTGATTTCTACAGGCCAGGGACTAAGTCCTGCCGCCTCTAATAACAAGCCCACACCTACAAGTGGTCCAAACGTCTGTTTGGCGTCAGAAGCTAACCAGACCCCCGAGGCGTGAATGACTATGTGGTGGTTGAACCCAGGTCCTGGAGTCAAACTGCTTGAGTTTGCATTCTGTTTACTTGACTTAGTATGTTATTTTTCTTCTGTTTCAGTTTTCTCGTTTATAAAATGGGCACAGGACTATACCTCTCAGAAGGCTGCAGTGAAGAATAAATGAGATCATTCACACAGAGTGGTAAGCACAGTGTTTGGCCCATATTAAGCTCTTGTATTTGTTCCAAGAGCAAGTTTTTAGGAACAGAAAGTAACAAATCATCAAAGGTAGATTAGCTTGTAGTTAGGATCAAAGGCCAAGCTGCCTGGATGTGCTAAGACTCTGCCACTTAACAGATGAGTGACCTTGGATGATTTACTTAACCTCCCTGTGCTGAAGTTTCCTCATCACTAAGTAGAGATTATAATAGCACCTACTTCAGGGCGTTGTTGGGAGAATTAGATGAACTAATACATGTAAACCACTTTAAATAGTTCCTGGCACAAAGTCAATGCTGACGAAACATTACCCATCATCATCTGACTTACCCACTAAGCCAAAAGTATCCTGAATTCAACTACGCAGACTACAAACTGTCTACTAAAAATCATTCTTTTTCCTTACTAATAAAGTCCTAACTTTCAGCTGATATATTGCCATCTCAGAAAAAAAATGACTTCCCAGCCTCTCCCACAGTTAGGTGTGGCCCATACCTGAGACATAAGCACAGGTGTTCGGTGGGACATCTGGCGAGGCTCCTTACCAGGGGCTGGCTGCCTGTGAAGCTCCTTTTTATGTCCCTGCAAGGTGGGAAGTCCCAGCAGCCATCACGGCCGCGGCCATCAAGGACAGAAACTATGGACTGTGGGCGATGGAGCACTGAGAAAGAAGCAGGCCGGGTCTCTCGTGTCCCCCGAGAGCTCTACGCCAAATTGCCTTACCGAAATTCTATATTTAAGAGAATAAACTTTTGGGTATTTACGTTACCTTTTTAGATCTGTTACTCACCTTGAACCCAGCCCATCACTGAAACTTCACTGCTCTTATTGGGGGTTTCCTCAGTTATGACTGATGTTATTTCTACCCAGAAATGTAGTAAGTCTGTATTTTTTTTACAGGGTATTTTACAATACTACTATTCTATAAAAATGACTCTAATAGGTACTCCATGTTATTCCATTAATTCTCACAGACATTATGATGTCTAGTTCAGGAGTGTGGAGACTTACTTTACAGGAATGTAAACACTACTTTCAGGAATTACTTCATTACTTCTAGGAATTACATCATTACTTACAGGAATGAAGACAATATTATGTCCAAGGGATAGCTTTAAAAACACATTTTTGGTGCTGAAAACATACTGTTTCAGATTCATTAGACAAGTAATATGAAAAACTGATAAAAGCCTAATTTTCAGCAACAAATGGATTCTACAAATGGTCTACATATCAGCTATGGGCAAAGACCGAGTCATCCCTGACACAGCTTTGCCCTCTTAGCACTAAGTATCCATGACAAATAAGCCAAAGACTATAAAAATACAAAATAACTGAAAACATAACTATTTTTTTCTATTTCTACCAAAGTTTAATTACAAATAAATAGGGACTAGTGTACCTATCTCATAAAGAGTTGTCCGAGGTTAAATAATATTACCTAAGAACCCACATGGACTCAGCACAAAGTTTTGCTTCTTTTTTAAGTGCTGAATTCCTGGGCCCTGTCTATGTAGACAGAAAAAAATCAATACAGCAACTAACCAAACAGAGTACGTACTTTGTTCATAGTACTGTGCAAGGTATTTTGCAAGATTCTAAAAAGAGAAAGAGTTTGATTTAGTAGGAGAGTGAAAACACATTCACAGAAAGGGCCAATCCCAAGATTTAAGTGTCACACGGTAACAGAGGCAGTAAGTCAGTTATTACGGAGAAAACTCGGAAACCAGGGAGGGATTGAGCAGTCAGAGAAAGCGCAACAGAAGAGGCAGAAACCCCGCCAGCCCAGCTGAGCTCAGACACGGGTAATGAGCAAACTGCTCATGCTCACTCACTGCGGGAACTGTCGCAGCGATGGGAATCATCAGCACGGACACTGCTCGGACAAAGTACGTCGCATACGTCTGGAAACGGGACATTCCAATTTTCTGTAGAGCAAAAATCTGAATGGGTAGAATATATACACACAAAATTATTATTAAAATGCATATTAAACAAGCTGTAAGACACAAACTGATTTTCGACTAGCCTCCAGTTTTATTTTAATAAAAGCAAAAATAAATAAATAAAGATAAGACAAGGATAAATGTATGTGATTGATCATCTATCTCACAGGTGGCAGACACGAGGCCCGCAGGTCGGATCCGGCCCGGCACCTTGTTTCTGCCCAGCAGCAGCACCGAGCTCTCGCTTAACTGTTAAGGAGGAGTTACATTTACACGGTCCTAAAATTACATTCGGCTGTTTGAAGGCAACCAAGAGGCTGATGGGGCCCTGGTGAAAATGAGTTTGATACCCCTGAATCTTTTATAAAACGTAACAATTATACAAAGTTTTAAAGGTAGCAATAAAAAAGAGATTCAGTTATATTAAATAGAATCACAGCACAATTTTTAGACGTCAATTTTTCTTAAAGATTGTAAGACTGAAAGTCGTGCAAGATAGGTACTGTGTATGAATCATAACCCTTGTTTTCGGTACTTAAACATAGTGCCTGGCATAAAGAAGGAACTCGGTATCTCGAAGGTTTGCCGTCTGGCTCTATGGAGTACGGGGAAGAGCCAATGCTAGGAAAAGCAGTTACGCCTTGTGAATTACTTACTTAAGAGGCAGCACAGGGTAACGATTATGAGCACAGACTCTAGGCCCGAACTTCCTAGGTTCACACGGCAGCTCTGCATTTAGGGGCTATGGGACTGTGCGCAGTTACTTCATCTCTCTGTGCTTCACTTTCTCCACCTTAAAATGGGCGTTAACAGTAGTATCTACACCACAGGATCAGTCTAAGAGTTAAATGAGTTCAAGAACGTAACCTGCTACAATAGTGCCTAAAACATGGTTATGTGAACTAGGAATAAGCTTTTAGTAAACTTAGGCACAATGGGTTAGTAGATGGCATAAAGGAAAGACTAGATGACCGACATTAATCCACAGTGACCTTGTATTTATCACTTCCTTCTTCCTAACAAATATTCACTAAGTACCAACCACATTCATGAGACTCTGGTAGGTGCTCCTAGGAAATACACTTAGACCACACACTTAGACTGGAGTCTTTCCTCAAGAAACTTTCAACCAACACCTTACTTTATCATCTTCATTTTTCTTGTCTAAAAAAATAAGGGCTGTGTTAGATTTCTCAGAGACCAGTGGACATAAGGCCTATGAGATCTCAACTGAGGTAGATCATTTCTAAGTTTTCTTCCAGTTCAAAGAGTCTATGTTCGACTCAGGAGTCGGAGAAGAGCTCTTTATGACACTGAAGGCGCGCCTCCCATAAACTGCTCAGTGCAGAGGCACAGGACCACGGTAAGACGTGGCTGAGAGGTCGTATTTAGCATGGCCTTCGCCACGCTGCTGCCTGTGTCTATGAGTTATGCATGCACGTTCTTTTGTTAACCCCGTCACCTTCTTTCGTCCGGTCCCTCTGCCCGACTCACAGCTGTCCGTCTGCTCCATGTGTCCACGCCTCTGTTCCCGCTGTGTTCAGTTTATTTTGTTCATTGGATTCATGTGTCTTTTTCTGACCAGCTTATTTCACTTAGTATAATAACCTCCCAGTCCATCCATGCTATTGCAACGGGTAAGATTTTCTTCTTTTTTATGGGGGTGTAGTATTCCACCATGTAAATACACCATTTTTTAAAATTCAATCATCTACTGATGGGCACTTGAATTACAGAATTTTAAAGCTGAAAGAGACTTTTCAAGTGCTGTAATTCAGCTCTCTTAGTTTAATTATAAGCATTCTGTCCCCCAAACAGGTTAAGGAACTGGCCTAAGACAGTTTGTCAATGGCTGACATGCAACCAGAAAGCAAGCTTAATTCTAGCTATGAGCTAGAATTTATATTTGATGTCAGAATAGCAGCAACAGAAATCCTAAAAAGTTAACTGGCAAACAAATCTTACTTAAAACCACTGACCTCTACTATTAGTAAGTTGATGACACCAACGGAGACAGGCAGAATCCAAGTGGAATCCAGTGCAGTGAGGTCAGGGAACCACAGGGCCCCACCAGTAGCTAACTGCTCCTGAACAGAAAAACCTGCTGAAAGTTTTATAAATAGTAAAGAATTTCTAAAAACAGCAGAAGGAAATATATAAGACATAGTAATATAATTCTAACAAGGTGTCCCTTGCACTGAAGAGTTGCATTGCTTTTATTCAGGCTATTTTCATGCCACAACACAAATTAGTCCTTCAAATATGGAGGAAGAGACAAGCAGCTTTCTGTGTAAAACAGATGCAGAGAGCATAAAACTATGCAGCAGTAATCTTTTCAGACTTAATTTTTAAATAATTATGTAGCCATAGGCTGCTTCTTTCAAGTCTATTCAGATGCTTTGTTACAAATGCCTTTAAGTGAAAGTAAAAAGCAAATGCTTTAGATTATACTGTTTCTTAATTAATGTTTACACTTGTAACTGTGAAAGCTTTTCTACTCCTTTAAGTTTATAAAGAAAAACAACTCGGCTAGGACATCAAATTTTGAAATTTTAACACTAATTTGATTATGTCCTCCAGGAAGCAGAGTCACTGCTGTCTCTCCTAGATTTGTTTTCTCAACACAGTCTGCTTGCACTTATATTTCAAATTCTGTATTTATACCATTTATAAGGGACATGGTTAAAGTATTCTAATTAACACACTTCGTACCGCACAGAAATCTCTAAGATACACCAGGGACAGCACGTTTTTGGGCAACCTGCACATTATTTTTTAAATCATCATAACTACAGATCATAATGCACTTTAGGTGTTGTTTTTCAATAATTATAACATTTTATAATGAGAAAACTTGTGAACGGTCCTTAACAGATGGCACACGAAAGACGAGAAAACTCGTGAGCGGTACGAAAGGTGTTAAGGAAAGCAGGGGGGTTTTCTTTTTTTACCTTAAGAGTACAAAGACAGTGTTAGAGAACTTATTTGCAGGAAACAGACTTCTGTAACAACTACCTTCTGCATGGGTTGCTCCTGAGCTGAGATTCCGGAGAGCAACAGACATGAAGACCCACATTGGAATCTGAATCCAGACCAACACTGTGGCCTTGAAAGGGTGGCAGTTGTCCCGAACGTACAGCTCTGAAACAAGCCTCCGCATATTCTTTAGGTAGGTGAGCCTATGGTGAGGGAAGAGGGCACACGGGAAACGAGAGAGTGTCATCTGATTACTCGTAACCACAGCGCAAACACAGCCAGCTGGCGGTTATCGGCCGAAGGATTTATGTAGCATTTTTAACTGTCATAAGCTCCATTAAGGGGCTGACTAAACAAAAGGTAAATAAAGCCTTCTATTGAAAATGCTCTAACAATGTGCAAAAATTACATAACAATTCAATAAATCTAATGTTGTCAGACTATAGGCTTTGTCCACAGCGCTCTTTGGCCAATTAGGCTTGAATAAGGGACACCTCACAACATGGTATTACTGCAATTTCTATCAAAAACACTAAAAGTGAAAGAACATTTTACTCAAATCCCTCCACTCTAGCTCAGCTCAATTACTTGGTTCCCAAACATATTTTTTGTAGCAGTGTTGTTTTGTACTGCGTATGCTCTTGGCCTGTCAAAATGGTCTCCATTTTTCAATTCTCTCTCATGTAGATATTCTTCATTTGTTCTGTTAACCATATTATTATTCCTGTTCTTGTCTTAAGCCTCATTTTCTTGACTATGGTCTCCTTGAAGGTCAAGTGTTGGGTCTTACTCATCTCTAAATCTCTTGCAGCATATTTTTGTACAAAGGTAAGGTATTCAATAGGTCTGCTGAATTTAACTGAATTATAGGGTATTGAATTTAATTGAATTATAGTGCATTGAATTGAGATGGTACTCACTGACATTCCAGGCCATTTGTAAGTGAGCCTCTGCCTACTCTTCCATCTTTATGTCCTGTTACTTCTCTATAGAGACCTGTATTTTCTGGTGCCTGCATTACTTAGGTCATCCAACAAATCCAACTTCCACAACAGCATGCCTTTGGAAATTATCATACCATCTGTGTGGACAACCCGCTATCTTGGCTATCCATCTGACAAATTCCCTTTCACCTGTCAAGACTCAGTTCCACTGAAAAGGCAGGAAACCGCCCTGGCTGGTGTAGCTCAGTCGATTGAGTGCGCGCTGGGAACCAAAGGGTCCCGGTTCGATTCCCGGTCAGGGCACATGCCTGGGTTGCAGGCCAGGTCCCCAGTGAGGGCCATGTGAGAGGCAACCACACATTGATGTTTCTCTCCCTCTCTTTCTCCCTCCCTTCCCCTCTCTCTAAAATCTTTAAAAAGAAAAGGCAGGAAACCTTCAGATGTGTCCTCCAAGAATGTGTCCACCCGTCTGCCTCAGGATGTGGCCAGACCATCACCCTGCCAGTGCTGCGTAAGCAGGGCACCGCACTTATCTCGGCTGCATTTACAACCCAGGTGAGCAGCGACAGATCTGTTCTTTTGCCTAGAGCAATAGTTCTGAGATTTCTCTGATCAGTAAAACTTTAAAACTACGGGTTTGCCAACTTCTTATTTTATTAAGATATTAAGCTATTGCAATGACTTAAATGTCAGGTCTTTTTAACACTAAATAAAGAGAATCAATTTCATACTGAAGATAGTTGGCAAATTTACACCTATATAGATAAAATATATAGATACCCATAAACGAGGTCTGTCCAGAAGGTATCCAGCCATGTAATATGAAAAAGAGACATTTATTGAAGAAGATACAAGATACAAGAGACACTGTACATGGGACAATGATGCCTCAGTCCCATTCAAAGAGGGCACCTTGGGGCCTCACACAGTGCTCCCAATGGCCATCAGGTGCCCCGTTGTATTTTCTGAATATTATCCATGGTCTGAAGTCTCTTCCCTTTCAAAGGTGATTTTAATTTTGGGAAAAAACAGAAGTCACAGGGAGTAAAATCTGGGCTATAGTGGGGCTGACTCACCTGGATAATTTGATGTTTTGCCAAAAAACTCTGCACAAGACAAAGTGGGTGATGCATGAGTGGTGGGAGTGTTGTCGTTAAGCTGTCAATCACCGGTTGCCCATAGCTGTGGCCTTCTGAATAATACGAATAGTTTCTACATAGCGATGTTCAAACTTAATGCAAAATTTAACGCAGATTCATTGCTCTACTCGCTCATTTTGAATGCGACGGCCACGCAGCACACATGCTCGCACAATGGCATCTACTGCCCCCCCGACCAGCACAGTGAGGTGTCACTGTTCACACATGTGCATCCCAATCCACTCTCCTTGGCTGCCAGGTTACATCGATGTCATACAAACCATTCTCATTATATTAACAATGGCTGGTCTTTTCCCAGACAGACCGGGGGCGGGGGATGGTGTGTGTGTGTGTGTGTATGTGTGTGTGTAACATATATTTTTTCCTCACTGCTGTGAAAAGGTGAATACTGTGTTACAGTCTAGTAAGGATCAGAATTTGGGAAGCAAGTAGTAGCTTAGGCTGACTGAAGCAGGACTTAGACGTTCCCCATGGATGACGGCAGCATGGTCAAGCATCCTTGGGCAAGGCTGTTCTAAGAGACCAGGCAGATCACCACACAGGGAAATACAGTGGATGACAGCACCCTGGCTATCCAGTTGCTTCTATCATGACATTCACATTTCTGCTCCGCTATTCCTGTGGACTATTGCCCACCGTATCTTTTCAAAAAGGTCAACTTTGTAAATAACCTGTATCATTCGTTGACTAAAATCCCAACAGACTGCCATAGTATCTTCATCCTGTGAAGCCTTCTCTGACTTTCCATAATAACCCAACTCCTTGCACAAAACCTTTTTATAGTACTTAATCCAGTCATTATTTGATTGCAGGTCTTTCAGTTGGCTGGGGACCCTTAAGAATAAGAAACTTAACCTTCTTATCTTTGTCTCTCCATTTCTTTGCTTTCAGCCCAATATATAAACTATCATGCCAGCCCTGGCTAGGTACTCAGTTGGTTAGAGTGCTGTCCCTATACACCAAGGTTGCAGGTTCAGTCTCTGCTGACGGTACATACAATAATCAACCAATGACTGCACCAATAAATGGAACAACGAATCGATGTTTCTCTCTCTCTCTGTCTCCCCCTTCCTCTTTAAAATCAATAAATTTAAAAAGTATAATAAAACTAATAAAACTAGTATGCCACATAAAATTATTAAAATAATAAAAAGAACTATATGTTGCATAATTAACATCATTACTTACACACTACATACACACACTTTCATGGTCTTCCACACATAGAATCAGCCTACCTGGCAACTCTTTTGGACCACCCCAACTGATTTGCACGAACTGCAACTTCTTGGTTAAGATGCCGCGCAATGTTTTTTATTTCTGGTTGCAGATTTTCCACCTAGCTAAAAAAAATGTAGAATTTGTTATGAGCACATAAAGGATCTTTATAACCACTCGTAATTTGCTTTTCTATTCCCTCAACACACTTAAAAATGTGATTTACTGAGCATGTCAAGAAACTTTAAGTGTAAGCATAAGAGGTTAATTTGCTTAAGATATGCTCAGTTACAACCAAATTCAAATTCCAGATTATACGCTTAGCTGTGTGATCTTGGGCAAGTTGCTTAACTTCTAAGATCTTGTTCCCTCATATACATGTAATAGTACCTACTTCACAGAGTTACTGCAAGGATCAAATGAAAACTTCACCCTACACTTTTATGTTTCATCCTTGGATTTCCTAGTAACGTAAACTGAGAAAATAAGTCTACTAATAAGTCTTTCATACACTTTGACAGCCACAGAGTCCCCCAAATTGTGCATTTATATCTGCCCTGTGTTAATTCTTTCTGTAAAGTAGCTCACAGTCTTAATGATGCTGATGAATCCCTTTCTGTTCTGTATCCACAGGTTTTTTTCCCTAATGATAATGATCTTAAAATATTGAGGCCATTTTTTTAAGTCTCACCTTTGAATAATATTTTCTTTCAATGCACTTTAACCCATATTACATGATTTGATCTCAGAACCCTGTGAAGTAGGGCAGGAAGGTATTGCTACCTAATTCCACAGAAAAGATAACAAAGCACTGAAAGTTGAGTGGCTAAGACTAACCAAACACAGGCTTGTAGGTGGAACGGCCATAATAGGGAATCAAGTCTGCAAATCGCTAGCTTAACAGTTTTTTCCTAAAACGATCTGTTGGCATATTTAGGGACTAAATATGCTGCAGACATACAAGCTGTTCCAACCTCAAAAAACAGTAATTTTATAAGTTTCACCATACTTCTGCTGATTCATTTCTCTAACAAGCTTAGTAATCACTTATGCTTTGAGAAAACCCAGTAGGATAAATGAAATGACAGGTACTTGTGTCATTAAACATCCCTTATTTCACACATCGAACGCTGGTTAACTTTCTTAGCAACAAAGTGGTCACGATTAATTAATAGTAAGCATTCCGGAAGTAATCTATTTATCTTAGGCTGAGGCATAGGGCCCGCGTACGGCTCCGCGCCCCTCACCTTGGCCAGGATGTAGTGTTGGTATGCCGCTAGGGGCAGCGTGACGGCGCCGCGCAGGGCCGCGGTGGTGAGGAGGACGGTGCTCCACCAGGGCAGGCCCGTGGCGCCGTGCGCGCCGAGCAGCAGCTCCTCCGCGCCCTGCACAGGCGCCGAAGTGGCCAGGGCCTCATACCAGCCTCCCGTGCCGCTTGGGCTAACTGCAGAGACTGGAGCCACCGCCCACACCGGCACTGCGGAGCGCTCGGCACCGCCGGTAGGGGCCCGCACAAACTGCGGTCCCTGCGCCCCGAGCTGCAGCGCAGGTAGCGGCCGTAGCCACCTACCGCCAAGCCGGCAGAGCATGTGTGCGCCAGGGCTGAGCCCAAAATGCGGGCTTCTCAAACTAGCTGCAACTCTAGCTCCGTCGAAGCCGCCAGGCGCATGCGTCGGCAACCTCGGGCGTCAAGTTAGCGAGAGGCCGCCCGCAGCCACTGTTGACCTTCCTAATCCAGTGACGCTAGCGTCGCACTGGAGATGACGTAGGAGACAGGGAAGTCCCGCCTTTCCCACGCGGCATTGGGCAGGCCTACTGCGCACAAACGAAACTTTCGCGCTGCTGGCGTGGCTCTCCGCAGAGGAGGAACCGGGATTGCTCAGGCAGGGGAGGGGCTTGTTTCTTTGCAAAGGCGGTCTTTACCGGGTGCCTTTTCATTCTGTTTTACTTAAACTAATTGTATCATTTGTAGTGGATTAAGCTTGGTGGGTGGTTTTCGTGACCATAGGGTAGCCCCCACCTCTTGGAGTGCACCCTGATTGATTCCGCTAGAGACCGAGACAGATTATACTGCCAGAGTCCACACGTGGCCGAAATGCCAGCTGGGACTGAAGCATGTATTTCTGACCGACGCCCTTTTAATCATTACTACCTTTTATGCACTAGGCACAGTTCAGTCCGTGGTATAAATATTTAATGGGCTCATCTGTTCCAGTTAGCAATTTCAACCTTCCCAGCGAACAGTTTCCTACCTTTTCTGCTACTAATTGAGGTCACGTATTCTCACTTGATTATTCCATTGCTGTTTGAATATTGTGATCTAAAAAAATTACTAATGTTTTTTATTTCATGTATGTAAACATACATTTCTTAACTCATAATAGGGATGCTATCTACTTCATAGAGAATGTTGGGGGGAAATGTCAACACTAAAGCCCAATACCAGTAATCAGTGTCAGCAGTAATATATCTGTATATACTGGTCATTCTGCAGTGTGACTCCCTGTCCTGTGTCTTTTGAGTTGCAGAGTATAGTATAAAATGACCATACAAATATTGAGCAAACCAAACAAACGCATGTCAATCCTAACACGTTGCAAATGAACTTGTGCAACATACACATTTTTAAGTTGACTTATTTTTTAAACTTTAAGCTCCTTAAAAACAGACTATATATTTAACTTTGTCTACAGCTTCTGAAATTCTTACCCAACACAGTGCTGAATAAATGGAACTCAAATTTTGAATATAGGCCATTATAAACTGTATGTATATGTTCAGTCATTTAAATCTCATTTCCCAAATATGCTTTCTGATATGTGTGACAAAAGACACTTTAAAGGATTAAGTATTTTCACAAGAAACTGTTTCAGTTACCTCTGGAATCAAGACTTAGGTTTTTCTTTTTAAGGTGTTACTTGTCAAAACCAAAGCTACCTAATGTAGGGTTAGCTCACAAGTGGGGACCCCAAACCCCTCAAATTTTTTAGAATTGTGTATTCTTCCATGTTTAAACTCCAGTAACCTTCAAAGTGTTCTCCATTTGATGCAATACACCAATCATTTTTTTCCAATCCTCAAAACAGTTTTTGAACTCATCGATTTTGATGACTTAAAGTGTTCCTGCCATTGCTTCACCTCTTCCAAATCAGCACATTTGATCTGGTGAACAGGGAGGGTGGACCATGGGGTCAAGCCGTTTTTGGTCAAAAACTGAACACTCAGTATGGTGTGGGCAGGTGCATTCGTAAATCACCCATCATGAAATGGGCAAATGCACTGAATCTTCAAAAAACATTCACTGAAGCTGAACTTGGCCTCACAAGGTCAGGTTGTAAAACTGACACAGATGGGTCCCTGGAACACCCACCTAGTAGGCGAAGGCTGTACTACAAAGGGATCGCCCTCCAAAAGATAATTTTTTTTTCTTGGGTCCCCCCTTTGTACTTTTCTCTTCATTGAAAAACATCCTCTTTTGTCAGCTTTCTTATGATTGGTTCTTAAACACTGAACATGCAAAATTTGCTTTTACCTTTGGGAAGTGTGATTCATTTAGAGACAGTAATATGAAGCCTCTTACAACGCATCTATTAGTCCTGTATTCCAACTCACATTATGAAGACATTCTTACTTATGTCAAAGCCACAGTGCCCATTTCTCTCCATATTCACTTACCCACAAGTGATGGTATGATTGCAACCAATCAAGGTGTGTAACATAGTAAGTTATATATTAAAGCACTAATAATGCAGTCATGCTAAAATTCTAGTCACCTGGAATTAACCCTGGTTAATTTACAATACTAGCTCCTTGAATGTTGTGACTTCTTTAAGCAAACATTTATCAATAGGATGTATATTTCCAGAGACTCAGGAGCATCCAGAATTTGTAAAGTATAACCTAAGTATACAAAACATTAATATTAAAGAAAAATCTGGGTGGGTTCATTTATCCTAGTGAATGGAATACTGACTATATTATAGTGACTTAAAACAATGAATTGGTTTTCCTTTGGCATTTTAATCATTTCAAAATAATCTTGATTTTAAAATGTTTAAAAAGTTTGCTGATATATGTTCAAATGTTTGAAAGGAATGAAATGAGGATTCTGTTGGCAGAGGTGAACAAAATCACCTCTAAAATAAAATGATTAGTATATGCCCTGGCTGGTGTGGCTCAGTGGCCTGCGAACCAAAAGGGTCACTGGTTTGATTCCCAGTCAGGGCACATGCCTGGGTTGTGAGCCAAGTCGGGTCCCCCCAGTAGGGGATACGCAAGGCGCAACCACACACTGATGTACACTGATGTTTCTCTCCCTCTCTTTCTCCTTCCCTTCCCCCCTCTCTAAAAATAAATAAAATATTTAAAAAATAAAATAAAATGATTAGTATAAACAGATTATACAGTAACTGGGATATTAACTTTTTGGGATTTAAGGTGTGAACTAACCTAAGTGTTACTTCCAAGAATTAAGTCACTTCTTAAAAGAGAAAAAAGAAATACATTGGGTAATCTACAAGTACACATACCACATATTTTCAAAAAGGGGGGATAAAAAGACCTGTATGGTCTCAATAAATGTTATTTTATTGTTCAAATAAAAATGCACTGCATTTCATCTGAAATATAAAAAAATGTTTTTTTGAAAAATGTTCATAGTACAGACATCTAAAAGCATGGTATTGTACTTAACAAGCCTGATCTCCAAAACTAAATACAGAGCATTTCCATCTATGTCCCCTTCCCAGTTTTAAAGTTAAGAAAATGTAGGGCTTCTTCTCTTTTTTTTAAGTAAGATACCCCATTTTAAGAAATTCAGTTTTGTGAATCACTGCAACTCACATGTCGTAATAAATACTGGGTGGTATCTGTTATCTACCAAGAGTATTTTAATTAGAAAACAACCCTAGTTAATACAGGAAAGAAATTAACCAAAAAATTATAGGGTAGTGGCAAAAATCATATATAAAACATTTTGTTAAATAGCCTTACACCCCTTCTTAGTAAAGTGCTATAATTTTGTTTCACAGCTATATTTATATGTAGGGTCTCATTTAGCTTTTCCTTTAAATTCGGCTATAAATCATAGACAGATGGGCCCTGGCTAAGAAACTCAGTCAGAGCATTGTCCCAATATGCCAAGGTTGTGGATCCAGCCCACAGTCAGGGGATACACAACAATGAACCGATGAATGCATAAGTAAGTGGAACAACAAATTGATGTTTCTCTTTCTCTCTCTCAGTCTAAAAAATAAAAATAAAAAATTAAAATCATAGCTAGAAAAACAATTTTACCTATTTTAAGACCACCTCCTAAATTAAAAGATATGTTTAGAAACCTTAAGATATGTTTGAGAAATCTCCTTTATACTCTTTATTCAGGTTATCAGAGTTAAAAAAAGTATCTTATTTACTTGAAGAGCCAAAGAACCATATTAATACTGTCAGTACTGTGTGATTTATGTGAATTTTAGTTAATGTTTCACCTCTGTGGAATTTGTTTAGTTAAAAAAAAAAACAGATTGATACATACATTACTTCACTTTTATGATTACTTTTCTTTTACATTTCAAACATACAAATTTATTTTTCCATATGAGACAGGGTAGGACACATTCTTTTTGGGTATGTTATTATTTATTGTTTCAAGTGAAGGGAATAGATAAATCCCACTGAATAGTTTAGTGTGGTCCTGTGTTTTATATAAACAGGTTAAATGAAGACTTTATTTTGCAATCTGTGTATTCATGTTCACCATAAACTGTCTTCATGACAAATGCAAAATTTCTTTTATTACTTGTCCCAAGTTAGCTGTTGATCCTTTTCACTGATAATACACAAGTGTAAAGAATAAGAAGCCTTTAAAATGGAGGAAAAAATACCTTCCCCTAAGTAACTGAAAATTGGAATTTTATGTTGACTCTTGATGACTAGGAAGCCAGTGTTAAGAATCAATATTATCCAATATAAAATAGTACACTGAATTGTTTAATAATAAACAATATATTAAGAGCTTGTATATGCTGACTGGGAACCAGTGGTGGCTTTTTAAATTCTCAGAAAGGCTAAACATTTTATGGTTAGAAGAAACCACAGGCAATGATGAAGGTGCTCCATGTCTCTGTAGCAGCCATTACATTAAAAATGTTTACAAATTATTACATGATCAGCAGGAGAATTTTACTGGTATTAGTGGTAGAGATGAGGAGAGAAGAGTGAAGTGTGCATTAATTTTAAGCGTGACAAGGTAATTAAAAGACAATAGAAAAGTGATAAATTTCTTCTTCTATATGCACTTTGCTGCAAACAAATTTAAAAGAGAGCAAGGTGGGTATTTAAAAAGCCAATCTCAGGAACATCCACTGATAATGCCCACTGTTTTGCTTTATACTTAAATTACACAAGCAGAAAAGTTATGCTTATTAATAGTTTAATGTATGAAGGAAACATCCAGATTTCTGAATATGAAGGTACATATCTCACATTAATTTAAGTCTACATAAAGTAGAGCGTCTATACTGACATACTGAAATTTACTTTCTGCTCAGCCTTTTCTGTTATGTAAACAATTGTACATTTATTTGCCATTCTAAAACTTCAGGATCAAGTTTACATAATTTTGCTAAATTTCCGTGTTTGCTCAGAAGCAGTTTACAGTACTAATACCAACCAGCCAAAGAACAGCTTCAACAGAAAGTTATGTCCAAAGGGTAAGAGGGAGAGAAAAAAAGAAAAATGATAAGAAAAATGCTAACTAAGGTAAAACGGATGATGATGGGGAATGGGCAGTCACAATTGTTCACAGAAAATAGGTCAGTTAGTAAGTTCTTCTGCAAAAAGCCTACACACTTCAGTCAAGCACATCAGTAGAATGATTTGGGAGCATAATTTTTTTTTTTTTCCGGCCACTTGTGATTTCCTCTGAATGAAAAGGAATCTGCAGGCTAACAGCTGATCCTCATCAGCCAAGCTGGTTCATATGCACACTATTCATATGAGGTGCCCAGGGTCCAGTCCACACCTAAGAATAAAGAACATGCATTTTATTAAATTCATGTTCAACACATACTTGATTAAAATAAAACTCTAGCTATGAGCTAAAATGGCTAAATCTCATTTAATTTGCAACATACTTGGGAACAAGGAAGAAAAGTAATGATAAATCACTTCTATCTGTTTCCTTGCATTTCCTCTTATTCCTCAAACAAGATCTATCATCATTTTTAAAACAACCATTACTGGAGTACACACAGATTTATGACTGTAGAAGGAAAATGAGTCAAAGATATTAAACATACAACAAAAAACTCTAAAATATACAAGTATGTCTATGAATTTTCAGTTATAATTATACATGGTTTTGACATTTAAGTTTCTTTCAAGAAATAACCTCTAAATGGCCCTTTCCATAACACTGGTAAAAATTTTTATGTATAAAATTATAACACTTTAAAACTTAAAAATTTTTACTTAGCATCTGTTGCCCAATGAAATAAGGGTCAGGCACAAATAATGCCCCTTTTTTTCATTATAAAATCTTTTTTTTTTTTTTAAGATTTTATTTATTTATTTTTAGGGAGAGGGGAAGGGAGGAAGAAAGAGAGGGAGAGAAACAGCAATGTATGGTTGGCCCTCACTGGAGACCTGGCCCACAACCCAGGCATGTGCCCTGACTGGGAATTGAACCGGGACCCTTTGGTTCCCAGCCTGCGCTCAATCCACTGAGCTACACCACCCAGGGCTCATTATAAAATCTTTTAGTAAAAAATCATAAGCATGTAATTTGGTAACATAACAATATCACACTCAAGCATACCATATGACATTTTAGGTGAAGTGTTCAAATTAAAAGTATAAATTATTATATCCACATTATTACTCTACCAATCATATCCAAGCAGGCGTGACTTCTGCTGGACCCTGTATATTATGCCTTTCATAATTTTAGCCCGAAACTACTACCTCTGGTACCATTTCCTACATCCCTCTGCCACATTTCAGTTATATTAAATTTCCTTCAATTTTCTCAACTGCCCGTATTATCCATACTTTCACTACCATGATTTATCTCTATCCTACTTGTCTTGGCATCTCATAAACACTAAATTAATGTTCACCAGATGATCAGTCTAACCGTTTGAGGGCCATTATTTTCTGTGGAGCTTGAAACCATCTTTATCAGGGAGTTCCAGGAGGGGTCTGCAGCATGAGGGCCATTAAATATGGGTCCTCCAGCCCCATCAGGAATAGGCGCTACTGGAGGGATCATTGCATTCCCATACACAGAAAAAGGCATCCCCTGACAAAAGAAAACAAATGTTATGCACATCCAATTCACTGCTTTTCCCAATATATTCAACAGCCATCAAATTCATATCTGAAACTTTATCTCATTTTGGAAAAGTTTAAGTTTTCTAGGGAATCTAAAAATTATTTTCCATTATATGATTTCTTCTAGCATTAGATTATACATAAGCCTACTATATCTAAAATATTTTGTCAAAAAAAAAATTTTCTAAACAACTGAAACAAAATTGGGATTTATAAATATTTATATTTTAGTCAGATTTTGACCTATAATTGTAGGCCAAAACCCTAGAATCACTTAACAGGAAAAACATTTGGAAATAATAAAAATGTTTATTTAAATGACCATTACCCCGACTTTAGGAAAGTCCATGTATCCTGCAGGAACATGCTGATGGAATGTACCAGAAGGAGTTACAATTCCTGTACTTTCTCGCTCCATTGCTTGATGCTGTGAAAACACTCCTGGATCAGACATTGGCCTATGAATCATAGGATTTCCCATCCCAGGGTTACACCAGTCTACTTTGTCTGAGAGAAAAACAGAGAGACAGGAAAAAAATAAGTGGTGATATTTAAAATCAGAAGACAGTAAAATAAAATATTTATAAGTATTTATAATATTTTCCACATTAAATTGTGAATTCCTTCAGAATAATGACCTGCTTTTGTACATTTAATGCAGTACTTCCATGCTTGTATGTAATGATATAATACCCCAATAAAATAACCTGAACGCTTTGTTACAAAAGAAAAAAAGCTAAGATAAAGGCTACAGAGCCCCAAAGGAAATATTAACATCTCCTTAATGTAAAATGAAGAAAATATGCTTACATTACACTATTTTCAAAAAGCAATGATAAATTCAATGGGAAGATCACATGGGAACAATAAATGTTTTGAACTCTTAAATAAAAGTGATTAGTCAAAACAAAGAGAGATGAATACCAATATTTTAAGAATGACTATGAATGTTAAATACTGCTTACAATATTTTAGTTAAATGCATAAGCTTAATTTCCTGTAAGCAGAATAGTGTATTTCTCATACCTTGATTGCCACCAATCCCTTCGAAGGACCAGATGCCACTATGCCCTACTGATGTGGACAAATTACTCCCAATAACAGACGGAGCTGAAGTTCCAGTTTGCCTGATACGTGCAGAACGTTCAGTCCCAATGGGGACCGGAACTTTTCTGTCCTGAGAGACGTTGCTTGGCTTTTCTGACCCTAAAGGTACTGATGACGGGGCAGGAGAAGGTGCACGAACTCCGGAGGATACTGACTGTGCAGGAGAATCTGGAGAAAAGACATTTTGAAATAGTATATACATGTCATCTACAGAGTATGTAATTTTGTAAAACTAAATCTTAAATTCTAAAAATACCTTAAATAATCATTCTGAGGAAAAATAAAATATGAGAATAATATTTAAATAATAAATCATGCATATTAACATTTGATTAAAGTTCCATGACTTCGCAGTCACTTTTAATCTGGCTCAAAAATTTTCCATTTAGTTATGTGATAACTGAATGTGAAGATGTAAATGCTGCAACTACCATGTAATAAACCACTAAACAAATATTTAAATAAATTAATCCTTGACACTGAGTAAAATATAACACCAGAGCAATGCGAAGACAATAAATTAAAACAAAGAAACAACAACAAAGTGGAGGTGGGGATCATCATGTCTATACTGGCAATTCCCAAACTATTCCTTGGAACACTTGTCCCCTGCTATAGCATGCTGGAAAAACAAAGGGATTCAGGTACCCACTAAGTCTAAAAAGGTTAGCTGAAGAAAAAAGTAAGTTTCTTAAAAACAGGATATCACAGAATCTTAATATGCTTATAAAGTACCAACATACTATACTACACATCTGAAACTAACAAAATTATATTGACTATAAACTGTAATCTAAAAAAAAAAGCCAAGAGAAGGTTATGCCTCATTATCCAACTTTCCTTTATTGTATACTGTGTGAGTGTGTGTCTGTATTATCCAACGGATTCGGGTAGTTAATAAATTTGCAAAAATCTATCTAATGGATCCAAGATGGTGGAGAAGTAAGTGGAAGCTGCACAAACATCCTCCCAGGCCCAAACCAGAATTCCTACTACATTGTACAACCAACTGAACACAAGCTGGAAAGAAGGCACGCGGCCAAGGGCAGACGGAGAAACCACTTCCCCACAATGCGACTGGTAGGGAGTGCGGAGGAGGCACAGGAGGGCTGGCTGGCTGGGCTCCCAGGCAGCAGCTGAAGTCCTAGAGGGATCTTTCAGTGGCCAGGGGAGTTCCCCCAAAACGTGTGGGCTCTACATCCCAGGTTGGGCTCCTTGGCCTTCAGCAACAGAGCAGGGAAAGAAACCCAGATAAATCCAGCTATGAAAAGCGGCAGGGTTCTGTCAGCCAGGGAAAGATGGCAAGAGATGCAGAGAGCCTCTTAAAGGTCTGATGCACAAAATTTCACTGCAGCCACTTACCCTGGGCTCTAGCAGAGGGAGGGCAGAGTGGACTAGAGACGCTTGAGGAGAGACTGGGGCTCGTGGCTCTGGGGAGAGAACTGAAAGAACAGCCACCAGGAGCCCTGTGCTGACTCATTCCCCATGCTGTAGAAGCTATCTAGCTCAGGCAGAGCACTCCCCTCCAAGTGGCATCTTCCTGAGGGGAAGCAATTGCTCTGCCCACAGGAATTATTCTGCCCCAGCCTATGGAGCTTAAGCCCAGTTGCTGAGGAGTAGTACTGGAGGTTATTTTAGTGATTAACTTTAACAAAAAGCTGGATCTCTTGGAGCTCTGAGACTTTAGCTGACCTTCCCCGGGGCCTTGATGCTGGTAAAAGCCAGCCGTGGTACATAGCTTGGTTCTTTCTGCACACAGCCAGGCCCCGCAGAGGGAGCCACAACTGCGGACTGCTCACAGAACCAAACAGGTTGCCTAGGGACAGTCACAGGCAGTATCTGACATAGGTGTGCACCAGTCTTTGCAGATCTACCTAATACCTAGCAACAGACACAAAGAGGTAGCCAAAATGATGGTCCCCAAATGAAAGAACAAGAGAATCCACCGGATGAAGAACTAAAAGAAAAGGAGGCAAAAAATTTACCAGATATAGAGTATAATGATTATAAGGATACTCAATAGCATGAACAAAGACAAAATAAAAAAGGACCAGTCAGAAATAGAGAATACAATATCTGAAATAAATAATACAATGAAAGGAATATACAGTAGGTCAGATGAAGCAGAGGATCAAATCAGCAATTCAGAAGACAAGGTGGAAAAAACAACTCCACAAGCAGAGCAACAGAAAGAAAAAAAATAGTAAAAAGAATGAGCACTTAAGAAACCTTTGGGACAACATGATGTGTAACAGCATCTGTATCATGGGAATACCTGAAGGAGAAGAGTGAGCAAGTAATCAAAAAACTATTTGAATATAATGACTGAAAACTTCCCTAGTCTGGTGAAAGAAAAAACACACAAGTCCAGGAAGCACAGAGTCCCAAACAAGATGGACCCAAAGAGGCCCACAGCAAGACATATCATAATTAAAATGGCAAGGCCTAAAGAGAAGAAGAGAATACTAAAAGCCGCAAGAGAAAGGCAGTTAACTACAAGGGACCTCCAATTAGACTGTCATCTGACTTCTCAACAGAAATGTAAGAAGGGATTGGCAGGAAATATTCAAGGGCCTACAATCAAGGCCACTTTAACCAGCAAGGCTATCATTTAAAATTAAAGGAGAAACAAACAGATTCCCAGACAAAAAAAAGCTAAAGGAGTTAATACCAAACCAGAACTGCAACGTTAAAGGGCGAAGAAGGGAAGAGAAGAGAAGAGAAGAGAAGAGAAGAGAAGAGAAGAGAAGAGAAGAGAAGAGAAGAGAAGAGAAGAGAAGGAGGGGAGGGGAAAAGGCGGGGGGAAGGAGGTGAGGAAGCAGGAGGAGAACAGAGGGAAGCAGCAGGATACAAAATTAGTACACATGGGTGTGGCAGGGGGCTGAGGTGCAGTGAAAATGGAGACAGCTGTACTTAAACAACAATAAAAAAATTACTTAAAAAAAAACAAAACAAAACAAAAAAAAACAAAATTAGGCCTGGCTGGTGTAGCTCAGTGGATTGAGCGCAGGCTGTGAAACAAAGGGTCCCTGGTTCGATTCCCAGTCAGGGCACGTGCCTGGGTTGTGGGCCAGGTCCCCAGTGGGGGCCATGTAAGAGGCAACTACACACTGATGTTTTTCTCCCTCTCTTTCTCCTTCCCTTCCCCTCTTTTTGAAAATAAACAAATAAAATCTTTTAAAAAAATTTTTAAAAACCCAAAATTAATATACAGAAATCAGTTAACTTTTATATTCCAATAATGAACTAACAGAAAGGGAAATTAAGAAAACAATCCCATTTACAATTGCTTCAAAAAACTAAAATAACCTAGGGCCCGGCTGGTGTAGCTTAGTGGATTGAGCGTGGACTGGGAACCAGAGGGTCCTGGTTCGATTCCCAGTCGGGGCACATGCCTGGGTTGCAGGCCAGGTCCCCAGTGAGGGTCATGTGAGAGGCAACCATACATTGCTCTTTCTCCCTCCCTTCTCCTCTCTCTGAAAATAAATAAATAAAATCTTTAAAAAAAAACAAAAAAAAAAACTAAAATAACCTAGGAATAAATCTAACCAAGGATATAAAAGACCTGTCCTTGAAAAATTATAAGAAACTGAAGAAGATACAAATAAGTGGAAGCACATTCCTGTTTATGGATAGGAAAAATTCACATCATTAAAATGTCCATGCGACCCAAGGAAATCTTAGACTCAACACAATTCCTATCAAGAGTCCAATGACATATTTCACAGAACTAGAACAAATACGTCAAAAATTTATATAGAACCAAAACAGGCCCTGCATCACAACAGTGATCCTGAGAAAGAAGAACAAAGTTGGAGGGATCACGCTAATACCAAACTATACTACAAGGCCATAGTAATCAAAACAGCATGTACTGGCATAAAAACAGACATATAGACCAATAAAACAGAATACAAAGTCCAGAAATATATGGACAAATACATGCAGAAAAAATGAAACTAGACAACACACAAGAATAAATTCAAAATCCATTAAAGACTTAAATATTAGATCCAAAAATTAGAAATCCTAGAAGAAAACAGGCAGTGAAAACTTAGACATTGCTCATAGCAATATTTTAGCTGACTTATCTCCCCAGGCAAGGGAAACAAAAGGAAAAAATAACAAATGTGACTACATCAAACTAAAAAGTTTTTGCAGAGCAAAGGAGATCATCAACAAAATAAAAAGGCAACCCACAGAATGGGAGAATATATTCGCCAATACATCTGACAGGGGGTTAATATCCAAAATGTATAAAGAACTTATATATACGAAGGAACCCAAAACTCTGATGAGCATAAGCACTCTATGTTCACTGCAGCATTTTTACAATAGCCAGGATATGGAAGCAGACCAAGTGTCCATAGCAGATGAGCAGATAAAACAACTATGGAACTTTTATACAATGGAATACTACTCGGCTGTAAAAAAAGAAGAAAATTTTACCCTTTTGTGACAGTATGGTTGAACTTGGAGAACATTATGCTAAGTGAAATGAGTCAGTCAGAGAAAGGCAAATACCACAGGATTCAGTTACATGTGCAATCTAATGACAACTGAACCAACAAGCAAAATAGAGACAGACTCATAGATAGCAGAATGACAGCTATTGCAGGGGACAGGGGAGAAGTTAGGGGGCAGAGGGATCAAGCAAAAAGAAAAAGGGACTCATGGACATGGATAAAAGTGTGACTGCAGGGGGGGGTGGGTACAAGAGGGTTAAATGGTAATGGAAAAAATACAATAAAAATTATCTATCTATCTATCTATCTATCTATATCTATCTATCTATCTATCTATCTATCTGCAAGCACAAAAGCATAGTGCTTCTATTTCCTAAGGTACTTTCTGGGGAATCTGGAAAACAAAGAAAACTTCAGTAATATTATTAGCCTGATTATGTTTTTTAAAAGACTTATTATACATATTTTAGAATCATACAGAATGTAAAGTAGTGTGGAGATCAAATTCGTCTTACTAGCACTTGCAAAGGTCTATTTTTGGTTAAATTGACAGTACCTCCTATCGCTGAGTTGTAGTGACTATTAACTAAAAAGAATGTGAAAGTCCTTCATAAATTATAACTTATACAGATATTGGTATGATTGTGGGAGAAAAGCATAAAACGTGATGGGCTTATTATCAGTAAAAGAAAACCAAGAAACCTGTTACCCTCTAATAACACATTGTATGCGGTTAGCTTTAATTGCGCGCTAACAGTTGGCGTGGGCCGTTTTTGCTAATGTTTTGCACAAATGGCAACGTTCAGTAAAATTACGATAACTTTAGTTTTACATATTTTTTTCAATGAAACTTTTTATGATTTACTATAAAATGCATACTGAATTATTTTTCTTAAATTTTAAACAGACAAATACTGGAAAACTCACTGGAAATTGAAATTAATAAAATGTGTAAAAATTCCGATTTATTAAAAATATTTTGGAAAAAAGTACGTAAAGTGTGTAAAAAAAGAAAGAATGAAGTTTTAGTAGTGTGTTTTTGTGCGATAATCGTATGTAAAAAAAGAAAGAATGAAGTTTTAGTAGTGTTTTTTTGTGTGATAATCGTTAAAACATACATGCATACATAATTCACCATTGTATGTGTTAGAGACCCAAATTTTGTCCTTTGGAATTCATATATCTGCATATTAGCATCGCTTTAGAGCAATAAAAAAGTATGAAAATAAACATATTTATGCGTTACCGGCATTCTAACGCTAGTCTACAAAACACGTATTTATATGTGTCCCGCGCTCCACCACCAGTCAACGTAAAACGTATAAGTACGTTTGCCACATACAATGTGATAACAAATTAAAGTATACCTCCTGTGGTCATACTAGTATTATGTGACAGTACTTAGTTTTAACACATCCTAACAAAATGGAAAAGTCACATAAATGTCCTTAAAACAATGACAAATATAAGAAAATTCACCTTAAAAGTATATTGGTAAAAGAGAGAATTCTAGCATTTTGGTGGTGGCAGTAGCACAGGTTTTGATTCTTCCCAAACCCTCCCATAAAAAAAAAGCTACTAAGTTAGCAAAGCCGGAAACAACAATAACCCACCCACCCCCTGCACTGATAATATCTAAAACCAAACAGACAAGGTATCCAAATGAATCCAAAGACACAAGTGAATGGGGACAAATCACCAATAGCTGTGAGGCTCACGTCGTGTCAGCATCTGTGTGGAAGAAAGCAACTCTCCAGACCTAAGAACAGAATACGAGAACCACAAAACAATCCAAACTACTCACAGGAAAGCAAGGAAGGCCAATATGAGAACAGCAGGTGCAACTGGGAGAGTTCTGCTAAGTGTGGTGACTGCAAGGGATTCACAGGAAAGCAGAGGTGTCAAACTCATTTTCACCAGGGCCCTCATCAGCCTTGAGGTTGCCTTCGAAGGACCGAATGTAATTTTAGGACGTATAAATGTAACTCATCCTTAACAGGTAAGTGAGAGCTCAGCACTGCCGCTGGGTAGAAACAAGGTGCCGGCCGGATTCAGCCCTCGGGCCTTGTGTTGCCACCTGTGCAGCGAAGTCTAAAAGAGCTGATGTAGTATAAGCCCTGTAAACTCTCAAAAGTACCTGCTGAAGCTTTCTTCCAGGATAAAGCCACATACTGATAAGAAAGTTCTGGGAACAGATTCCAAACTGAGCAGGAAAGGGACAACAGAAGCAAAGAAAACATCCAGTCAAGAGAAGAACGGATGTGGTAAGGGTGGGTGAGTAAGGCCAACAAAGATAGCAGATTTAATAAAGTTGAAGGGCATATTTTTGCACACTTCCCTATAAAAGGGAATTCTGGCACCTTTAAGCTGGAAAACATATTCTGATCCATTTATCCCTTGTATAAGTTCAGGAAAACTCATTTAAAACTGCAGAACAACAGAACTGGAGTCACATACCACACAAAGTTATTATATGAAATAAAAGAGATATGAATCCAGAACACCTTATAGACAATAAAAGCATGCCAGAAAGAAAGCTGTATCTTAATATTCCAAAGGCACATTAAAAAGAAACTAAAATCTAAGGACTTCTGGTCAAGATGGAGGTGTAGGCAGACATGCCTCGCCTCCCTGCACAACCATATGCAAGGTCACAAGTATCCTCAAAACATAAAACACCCAAACTGCCAGAAAATTGAACTGTATGGAAGACCAACAACCAAGGATTTAAAGAAGCCATATTCATCCAGATGGAAAGGATGGCCAGAGATGGGGCGGAGAGCATGTGGAGCGGAGGCAGCTGGCAGAACAGGTGGCCCCATATTCACATGTGGCGAATAAAAATTTGTAAGGATACCTATGGAACGAGCGATCCCAGCCCCAGGGCAGACCACGAGGCCAGTGTTCCAACTCCAGGAAAATAAAGCCTCATAACTCTGGCTATAAAAACCACTGGGATTTGGGGCAACAGAAGAAACTGCTGGTCTATCAGGAGAGTCTGTTTAAAGGGCCTACATGGTCGTAGAACATATGCAAGCACACCCAATCCAGGAACCAACACCAAGGCAGTAGCTGGAGGGGCACCAGTCGCATATGGTAAGGGGGTTAAGTGACTGGAAGCTAGGTGAGTGCCAAGGCCAGGCAGTGGCTCTGTCTCCTTTCTGACCCCTCCCCCAGATACAGAGCCACAAAGCAATGAAGTGGGTTGCCCTGCCCTGGTGACACCTAAGGCACTGCCCCACACAACATAACAGGTACATTAAAATGGAGTTAAAGCAGCTCTACCTAATCCACAGAAACAAATACAGGAAGGCTGCCAAATTGAGGAGACAAAGAAATATGGCCCAAATGAAAGAACAGAACAAAACCCCAGAAAAAGAACTAAGCAAAATGAAGGCAGCTACCCTATTAGATGAAGAATTCAAAAGACTGGTGATAAGGATGCTCAGAGAACTGACTCAGTGCGGCAAAAGCATAAGGGAAGAAATGAAGGCTACACTAAGTGGAAAAGAATTCCACAGGGAATCAGCAGTGAAGGGAAGGACACTGGGGTTCAAGTCAACAATTTGGAACAGAAAGAAGAAACAGTCAACCAAAACAGAACGAAGAAACTAGAATTCAAAATAAAGAGGAGAGAATAAGGCTCTGGGACATCTCCAAAAGTGCCAACATCCGAAGCATAAGGATGCTATAAGGAGAAGAGGAAGAGGAAAAAATTGAAAACTTCTTTGAAAAAAAAGAAAGAAAACTTCCCTAATTTGGTGAAGGAAATAGATATATAAGTTCAGGAAGCACAGAGAGTCCCAAACACGTTGGACCCAAAGAGAAACACACCAAGACACATCATAATTAAAATGCCAAAAGTTAAAGATAAAGAAAGAATCTTAAAAAGCATCAAGTAAGAAGCACAGAGTTATCAACAAAGGAGTCCCCATAACACTGTCAGCTGATTTCTCAAAAGAAACCTTGCAGGCAAGAAGGGGCTGGCAAGAAATATTCAAAGTGATGAAAAGCAAGGACCTACATCCAAGATTACTCTATCCAGCAAAGCTATCATTTAGATGGAAGGGTAGATAAAGTGCTTCCCAGATAAGGTCAAGCTAAAGGAGTTCATCATCACCAAGCACTTATTACATGAAATGTTAAAGGGGCTTATTTAGGAAAAAAAAGAAGAAGAAAACTGAACAGGAAAATGACAAATCACAACTCACAACTATCAAAACTGAACCTAAAAAAACAAAAACAAACTAAGCAAACAACTAGAACAGGAACAGGATCACAGAAATGGAGATCACACGGAGGGCTATCAGCTGGGAGGTGGAAAGGGGAGAATGGGGAAAAGGTACAGGAATAAGAAGCATAAACGGTAGGCAGAAAGTAGACAGGGGAAGTTAGGATATGCATGAGCCATGGACAGAAACTGGGGTGGGGGAGTGTTGCAGGAAGGGACGGGGAGCACCAGGTGAAAGGGGGCAAAGGGGGAAAAATTGGGGCAATGGTAATAGCATAATCAATAAAATATACTTAAAAGAAAAGAAAAAATGAAACTATAAAATTCCAAAGTGAGTCATAAAATACATGAAAGAACAGCATAATTCAGAATTAGTAAAACTGGAAACAACATGCAAGATTTAGGAAAGTATTAGAAATGAAAGAAACTCTAGAAAAGACTAAATTGAACTATAAGGAACACAAGATGGTGTGTAAACACAAAGGATAAACAAAGTTTTTTTTAAATTGTTCTTTAAACTATGTATTAAAAGGGCAGAACTACATACCTGTGAAAAATCAATCCAGAACAACTAAAACCAAGACACACCGTATTTTGCCGTGCATAATGCACTCCCGTGTATAATGCGCATCCATGTTTTTGTGTGCGTCATACACAGGATTATCATACCCATTATAATATCCATGGCATGTAATCAGTTGCCCATGTATAATGCACATCCTTATTTTTCCCTCAAAAATTTGGGCAAAAAGGTGCACATTATACACGGCAAAATATGGTAGTCAAAGGAAGTAGGCAGGAAGGCAGGCAGGAAGGACGATCAGAAGGAGGAAGGAATGAATCTTACCTTCCCCCAGGCCCACTCCTGGGAGCCTGCCCTAACCTCTGTATATGATCTAGTTTCTCTTTCCTTTCCTGTATCCTTCCAAAAACAAAAGCAAAAGCAAAGTAACAATAACCTTCCAACATTCTGTTTAAATGTACAGAATATCTAGATCACATCATCATCAATATACTTATTCATTTTCTCAGTCCTACAGTACATCTCATATACTGTTACAATTGCTTATCCACAATATTATTAAACAAATGTCCTAAGTAGAACTGGAGATCTATCTGAAGTCTATTTGTCTTTCCCCTGAAGGGTACATTATTTTCTTCTTATATTGGTACATTGTTTTAACATTTCTCACATTATTTCTGGCATATTCACAATCACAGTCACTTTGAATTCTTTCTTAAACCATTTCTTCTCATTTAGGGACATCTGTGCAAGGATAATTAAATATTCTTTCTTGGTGATGGTCTTGATTATTTGACAAACACACACACAAAAACTATACAGAATATAAATTCACAACTTCATGCTTTAACTGGCAATGTACTTTGATATGCATCTCTTAAATATTTATTTTTCTATTTTGTACAGTTAACCAGGCTGTATTAACTGGGTTCTAATACTCTTAGAAAGAAATTCAGTTTAAAAAAATGTTCTTACTATAATTTCCTCAAGGAGAAAGCAATTTCATATTTTTATCTTCACACAAAAAAACTGAAAACCACAAACACAAAAACCCAATAACCTATTACATAATTAATTCTCTTAATATGAGTCAAATTTCCTATTTGTACATAATCTTCCTTAGTTTGAAAATCTAATTGCTTCCAAAGTCTGACTACAGTTAAAAATACACATCTGATAGTTGTTCTGTTAATGTAGTAAATGAGATTTAAAGGTGGACAAAAAACATGTGATATTTATACTTTTAAGGTTAGAAATCTTTTTCCTTAGTAGCTGTGTTCTCAAATGAAACTAAAAGTCAAGATAAATAAGCAGTACAATAAGGTTTTTCCCCCTCAACAAATAATTCCTCTTAGAAATAAACTCTAATAAAATATTCTAAATTTGATATAATATTAAGGTTGGTTTCAGTAATGTATTTCTTTTTGAAAGATTTTATTTATTTATTTTTAGAGAGTGGGAAGGGAGGGAGAAAAAGAGGGAGAGAAACATCAGTGTGTGGTTGCCTCTCACATGGCCCTCACTGGGGACCTGGCCCGCAACCCAGGCACGTGCTCTGATTGGGAATTTAACTGGCGACCCTTTGGTTCGCAGCCTGTGTTCAATCCACTGAGCTACACCAGCCAGGGATGATTTCAGTAATTTAAAAACCTGGAAATTCAACTGAAATTCTCTCTAGTTTCATAAATTGCCATGAATACAAATTACACTTTTATACAGTATTAAATTTATGGTAAGCTTTATGAGTTAAAAATTCCAAACTCAGAAAAACTTAAATCCTTTTGCTTTTAAGGAAACATATGCAAACTCTTCTTATGGAATTATAGTGTAGAATACTCACCATTTGATGCTGATGAACATGGGGTCAACAAACTAAGTGGGGAAAAGTGTTGTCTGTTAAAGTTAGCAGCTGCGGGTGCTCCTCCAAGGGGTGCCCCAGGTCCATACATCTGACCTCCTGACAGGTTTGAGGCAAAGTTTCCCAAATGTGTAGAAGAAGGTGTTACAGAGCCATATGGTGAGTCCATATTGACAATACCTATAATGTAGAAGATAAATGTAATTTATGTTATCCTACTCCAAGAAAAATAATTGGAAAAACTTAAAATTCGAAGAAGCCTCTAATATATCCAAAAGTATTTTAGATCAAAAAGAGTCCTTGCTTATTTTTTGTCCAATGACTCATCATTTCCCCCTTTATTTTATAAACATAACTATAAAAATTATCAAGGAAAACAGAATTTTAATATTTGATATTTTATTGATTATAAAATACATGTAGCTTTAATATCAACAGTGGAATTTAAATAGGTTTAATGGCCTAAGAGTTGCATAAAAATTTATCTTTAAGAAGTCTGGAGGGGGGCGAAGATGAATAGGTAAAACACAGAGGACTTAACCCATGCAATATATATCACCAAGAGTAATCCCTAATGTAGACTATAGACTTTGATATGGATATGTCACCATAGGTTCATCAACTGTAACAAAGTACCAATCTGGTTGGGGATGTTGATGGGAGAGGCTATGCCTTTGTGAGGACAGGTATATATAGGAAATCTCTGTACTTTTCTCTCAATTTTGCTGTGAACCTAAAAGTGCTATAAAGTCTTAAGAGCCCGGCTGGGGTAGCTCAGTGGATTGAGCGCAGGCTGGGAAACCAAGGGGTCCCGGTTTGATTCCCAGTCGGGGCACATGCCTGGGTTGCGGGCCAGGCCCCTGGTGAGGGCCATGTGAGAGGCAACCATACACTGCTCTTTCTCCCTCCCTTCTCCTCTCTCTGAAAATAAATAAATAAAATCTTTAAAAAAAAAAAGTCTTAAGAAAACTATAGGGGAAAAAGAAAAGGCTGAGGCTATACTTCTTCAACAGAGGGATCTGTTAATCAGCACCTTAGCTAAGTGGCCATACTTTTTATATCCAACAGTGGCATAATCTGTCATTGCCTCCAGATGTACTGCAGTGTGAGGTTTAAAACACTACCTATGGCCCTGACCAGTGTGGCTCAGTTGGTTGGGAATCCTCCTGCAAAGCGAAAGGTCACTGGTTTGATTCCAGGTCAGGGCATGTGCCTGGGTTGCAGGCCAGGTCCCCAGTAGGGGCACCTGTGAGAGGCAACTGATCTTTTTTCTCTCTCACATCGTGTTTCTCTCCCTCTCTTCGCCATTCCTTCCCCTCTCTCTAAAAACAAATAAACTCTTAAAAAAAAAAAAAAACAGCACCTATCTAATGTTCCTGCTAGAAATGTCCAACCTGAACGTAATCACAGATTAAAAAACCTGATCAATTAAAAATGTGGGACAATTTTTAGGACAACTTGACTCTGTTCAAAGGATTCAAATATCAAGAAGAACAAAGGAAGGTAGTACTTGGGAAGAGTAAAGAGACGTAACAGCCAAAAGCAATGTGTGAATTTTGATTTGATCTTGGATCAAAAGGAAAAACACACACACACACAGACATAAAAAGTGAATTTGGGATGAAGTTATTGCATATTTGGAATATGCAATATTCCAAAAGGTGCCATTACTGAATTAATGTTAATTTTCTTGGGTGGAGTAATAGTGGAGTAGCTGTAAAGGCAAACATGCCTGTTTTGACCCTAATCTAATGAATTGTCATATGATGGACCCTCAAGTTAAAATTCAATGCTAATTTTGGCTCTCTTCAACTATAACCCACCCCCCAAATCTCACCTCCCTTACAGAGCTTACTATATCTTTCCACAAAACAAGAACATCCTTCTTCTCTAAATCTTAATTTTAGTCTTTCTCAACAAATCACCTAGATTTTCATTTTTTGAAAGGTGAAGCATATCACTAAATTCCAGTTGTTATAAAATGAAATATAAAAGTACTTCCATTGCGTTATTATATCTTTTAAAATCAAATTATATGAGGGGGGACCCCCCCAAAACAGAATTCATTTATTCTTACACATTTAAACTTCAGTCACCTTCAAAGCACTCTCCATTTGATGTAATACACCTATCGAGATGTTTTTTCCATTGCTCAAAACAGTTTTTGAACTCGTTGATTTTGATGCCTTTTAGTGCTTTTGCTTTTTTTATTTTGTTTCACCTCTTCCACATCAGTATTCCCTTTGAGGGCTTGTTTCATCCAGGGAAACAACAAAAGTTGCTCAGGGTAACCTCAGGTGAATTGGGAGAGTGGGGCATGAGGGTCATGCTGTTTTTGGCCAAAAATTGCTAAACACTCAGTGCAGTGTGGGGAGGTGCGCTCATAAGTCACCCATCATAAAATGGGCAAACATGTTGAAAGAGTCTTAAAAAAAATTCACTGAAGCCAAAAACAGCCTCTCACAACACCACCACCTGGTACACTGATACCGATGGGTTCCTAGCACACTCACCTAGTGGGGGAAGCCTGGACTACAAGGGGCCCGCCCTCCAGAAGATAATTCCAGTTCTTTTTGGGTGCCCCCTCACAGATTATACTGTTTTGTTTTTGCAAGTACACATAAATATTTCAATAAACCCCTAGCAAAGAAATATCTACTGATGGAATTACATTATATTCGGCTGGCCAAAAAGTTTGTTTGGTTTTATCAGTAATGTGGCTCTAGTAGCATTTAGTTGTCTTTAACTTCATTTGAAACAATTCTGTTTGACTGTATTGTGACAGCTGTCATATCAGCGTTCATTTTTAAAAACTTTACAAAATTGGTGAATTTTTGTGTAGCCATTTTAATACTGAAAACAGAATAAGCAACATTTTTGGCATATTATTCTTTATTATTTCAAGAAAGGTAAAAATGCAACTGAAATGCAAAAAATATTTGTTCAGTGTATGGAGAAGGTGCTGTGACTGATTGAACGTGTCAAAAGTGGTTTTCAAAGTTTTGTGTTGGATATTTCTTGCTGGACAATGCTCCACGGTCAGGTAGACCAGTTGAAGTTCACAGCAATCAAATGGAGACATTAATTGCGAACAATCAATATTATACTAGGCAGGAATAGCCCACATACTCAAAATATCCAAATCAATAAAGTATTTGTGAAAATGAAAAATGTATCTTTTATGGAAAAACACATACAGACTTTTTGGCTAACCCAATAGTTAACATGTTATAGAAATGGATAAAAATAACATTCAGTTCACATTAAATTTAGAAATTTCTTGTTAACAGAATGCTACATATTTAATAACACAGATGACGCTGGCAACCTTTCTGTAAAGGGCCAATCAGTAAATATTTTTGGTCTACCATTAAAGCATGAAAGCAGCTATAACAGTATTAAATGGGCATGGCTGTGTTTCAACAAAACTTTATGCACACTAAAATTTGAATTTCCTCCTTTTGTGTCACTAATATTATTCTTTAAAAAAATTAAAAATATATTTAAAAAATCTTACACAATGTTATATCTGTTTTAAAAAATTACATGTGTAAAACAGGCAGCCGGTCATATTTGGCCCATGGACCATAGGTCTGTCTATCGCTCGCATGGATTATCTTTAATTGCTTGAAATGCTCATATTATAACACATAGCTCTAAATGCAACTTGGGATCCTGGGTTAGACACTGCAACAGAAAAAGGACATTATTGGAAAAAAAACTGATGGAATCTGAGTAAGGCCTACAGTTTAGTTAGTTATACTCTACTAATATAATTTATTAGTTTTAATAAATGCATCATGGTTATTTTAAGATGTTTACCTTATGGGAAGCAGCGGTAATTACAGAAAAACTCTTCTACAAATCTAAAATTATTTCAAAATAATAAAGCAATCACTTCAAATACACTCTATAAATATTAGCACTAACAGAACTTTCTATGATAATATATGTGTTCAATGTTTGTACTGTCTAATATGGTAGCTACTAGAGTTATGTGCTTATTTTGAATTTGAAATATGGCCAGCTTACAGATGCTAAGGAAAGCAGTATGGGAGATCGTCAAAAAATTGAGACGGAACTGCCACAGAGACTCACCAATTCCGTTTCTTGGAATATATCCAAGGGAAACAGAAAATACTGACTGAAAAGGATACGTGCACTCCCGTGTTCATAGCAGCATCATTTACAATAGCCAAGATATAGAAATAACCTAAGTGTCCGTTTGGTAAATAAATGAATAAAAAGGTTTTGAGATATATATTATTCAACCATAAAAAAATAATGCTGCCATTTTTGACAACGGGTTGACCTTGAGGGCATTACACGAGGTCAGAGGTGTCAAACTCATTTTCACCGGGGGGGCGGGGAACGACACACATCAGCATCGCGGCCGCCTTCAGAGAGCTGAAATAATTTTAGGGCTGCATAAATGTAACTACTGCTCAACTGCTAAGGAGCTGAAATTACATTCGGCCCTTTGAAGGCAGCTGCGAGGCTGATGTGGTCCCCAGAGAAAATGAGTTGGACACCCCTGCACTAAGTGAAAAAAGTCTGAAAAAGACAAATACTGTGAATCTCACTTACATGTGGAATTTAAAAATAAACACACTCTACAAAAAGAGATTAAATTTTGGGGGGTGGGAGGAGGGGGAAATGAAGGAAGGTGGTTAAAGATACAAATTTCCAGTATAGGATAATGAAGTACTTAGGGATGTAACATACAAAATGATGACTATAGTTAACATTCGTACATAACACTGTATTTTGCCATGTACAACGCGCTCCCATGTACAATGTGCACCCACGTTTTTGGCCCAAACTTTCAGGGAAAAAATCTTTCATTTTTTTAATTCAATTATTTATTTATTTATATTTAGAAACAAAACCGATTTATTGTATTCCAGGGTATTATTTTGCATTCAGATACCGTTACTGCTTTCTAGAGTTATACTTTTAATGCATAAGCATAAATAAAATAATTAATGGAATCAGTACTACCCATGTGTAATGTACACCCTTATTTTTCCCTCAAAAATTTGGGCAAAAAGGTGCACATTATACACAGCAAAATACGGTATATATGAAAGCTGCTAGAGAGTAAATTCTAAGAGTTCGCATGACAAGGGAAATAACTTGTTTTGGTTTTTCTTTTTATTGTACCTATCTGAAATGACATACGCTAACTAAAATTAATTGCAGTAATCAATTCACAATATATGTAAGCCAGACCACTATGCTGTATACCTTAAACTTAAGCAGTAACAAATGTCAACAAATGTCAATGAAACAGGAAAAGTTAAAATAAAAAGAAATATGACCAGCTTGACTAAAATAAACCTTCAATTTAAAATTATATAATTTTATAAAATTATATAGTTATTTATATAACTTTAGTTTAAATAGCACATATGGTTAGTGGCGATCCTATTACACTACATACCTGTATATATTTCTCATCATTTTAAAAACAATCAAATGAAATCATATTGTAAAATCCTTTTGTTAATTATATTAATATTTTATTTGAAACAAAACCTAACTTTTGATGGCCTTATCTTATTAAATTAAAACATAAGAGATGTTTTTACTTTGAGAGAAAAATATACCTGATAAATTCATTTATAGGAAATTCAAAATAAAATACACAGTAGTTCTGAAAAGATTAAAGCATTTGAGTTACATGAATATAGCAATCTCTGTTCATCTGGCTGAGAATAAAAATATTAGAAAATTACTAGGAATTTTCACATGACTTGTATAAATGAGCAGCTGTAGAACATCAGAAAATACAAGCTTACCTGAGGGACTTGGAGCGGGTCTCTGTAATGGTGGTCTAAAACCTGGAGCTTTGGAAGTATCAGACTGATGTAAAGGATCTGAATTTGGCAAATATGAGGATTTTCCTGATAGCATAGATTCTGGTGTTGACTGAGATGAAACAACAGATCCGCCCCAGAAGGCATGAGCAGAAGTAGGGCTGTTTTCAAACAATGTGCTAAAGGGCCCAAATGGTAAGGGCGCACTGAAATTGGGAGCAATAGGCTTACTTGCTGGATGTACTGAATTTTGACAAGCACTTTGTGTACTTAAGGTTGAAGGTAGCTGAACAGAAGAGGGAACACTGTGAGGTCTTTTAATGTGATTGACACTGAGGACTGCAACAGATGAATTTTGCACTGGAGCTGGATTCTTGTGGGGGGCAGTTGTGCCATGAGAGGGTGGTCTAATAGCAGGGGTTTCCATTTTCGGAGCAGGCTGGGAGCATCCCATTTGTGTCTGAGGCATAGGGTAAGTCACTGGGGCAGTAGAAGGCACTGCCACTGGAGCAGAACTTGTTGTTGCTAAAGGAGGAACAGTCATTCTAACTTCCGGGGGAGGAACCTGAGACTGCTGGAGAGGTGGTCTTGGCTCCTGAGAAACAGATCCTGGAGGCTGCTGCTGAGCAGAAGGAACTGATGAACTCCCAGAAGAACTGCTGCTGTTTGAAGGTCTGCTATTTGCTGTTTCTACTACTGGTGGACTACCTGCTTCCTGTTCAAAGGAAGATGCCCCTTTATTTGGAGATGCTGTTCCACAATCCAAAGGGCTGTTTCTAGAAACCCCTCCTGGCTGGGCTGGTGGTGACGGGGAAGATGGGGACGATACTGGGTAGTGTTCTTTGGCAGTAGGCATAGGGTATGTGGCATTTGTGGGTGCAGTGCTGTTGTTGCTTGCTGTGGTTGTGACTGTTGTGGTGGTGGCATTGGATGTCTTCACAACCGTGACAAAAAGCTGCCTCCTGACGGAAGGTGAACTTGGACTGCCATTTGTAGATGTACCAGGCACCGTTGAAGCTGATGAACTGGTTGTTGTTGTTGGACTTGAAGTTAAAGAACCTGCTGAATTCACCTGAGAACCACTGCTATTCTGATTGCTATGGCGAGGCACCATGTGAGGCTTAGGCGAGTTAGTAGCTCTGGCAGGGCTCAAAGGCCTGACAGGAAAAGGACCCCAAGTAGATTGAGCTGGTGGAAAAGTACCTCCAAAGTGGGTCATGGGCAACCTTGGTGGACGGATCTGCTGGAAAGTCTGAGCAGCAAGCAAAGCATGTGCAAACTGTGGAGGAGGATATGCTAATGGAAGAGAAACTGGAAAACCAGGCCTCACATTATTCACTGGGTTCTTAATGGTTTTGTGAGTAGATGCAGAAGAAATCGCAGGCACAGTGAGTGCTGTGGCAGTTTGAGATGTGGATGACAGAGCTGCAGTCGTCATTTTAATTCCCACTAAGGAACTGTTAGCAGCAGTGGTGGCAGGTGCTGATGACCCTATTTTGGAATTTGCTGAGGAGCTTTTCAAACGATTCTTTGGAATAAGTTCATCAATTTCTTTGTCTGGATCCTTGATCAGAGCATTGATCAACTGAGTTGCTTGTCTTGTTGATTCAGTGCCACCCCTGTAAATTGACAAAAAAAATTAGGTCTATTTTTTAATATGTAAAGCCAAAATTCACTTGTTTGTATGTATGTATATATGTACATACAGAGAACAATAACCAAAGTTAAGCAGCAATATTCTGACTTCACTTGAGGTACTCTGCAGATAAAGCCATTAACTGTCCTGATATGCCACTGCATTTTTCAAAGGAATTGTGATTTTCCAGAAATTCATGTTACTACTGTTTCCTTAGACTAAGAAATAATCTTCCTGTGTAAAATACATTAGTTAGAAAAACCACTACACTTAAAAGCTCATTTAATCTATAATGTTACTGTAAAGTTAACCAGATAACTGATACTAAAAGCAATACAAATAAAGAAGGAAAATAATACAACTAAGAAAAGAGCCTTTTATTTTAAATCCCAGTACCTATGATGACCCTATCTATAATATATTAAGAATGACATTATAATTCCTCTGAAATGATGTCTCAAAAATGAGAGGAATCCTGATAATGCCAACAATAACCATAAGGTCAAACCAAAGTGATGGATCTCCAGGAAAACATTTGATTGCAAGGAAAGCCTTATGGAAACCCTCAAGGAAGCATTACTTCTAAAGGGTATCTGCTTCCCTTTGCCCTAGATACGGTGGGCCACCTACCCACCTACCCCAGGAAAGGGAAAAAACAAGATAGGGGAGGCAGTAAGTGCAAAATACAGCCTCTTTCCTTTTGAGGTAAGCTACATAACTATCAGCTCTTCTATTACTATGAAGAGGTGCCGGTCTCTCACAACCTAATTTTTAATTTCTTAAAATATCATCTTTATTTTAAGAATATTTAGGCACAGACATATTCAATTCAAGACAAATATCCACTTCAGGTTTCAATCTATTCCTGAGTTCACATTCTAAGGACACAATCTCAGAATAACAAAGCTCAAAAGCTAATTTAAAAGAATGATGGAAATCTATTTCTTAAAATGTGTTAAGAGACACATTCCTTCTTAAAAAGTCTATGTCATATGAGCAGTTTATGTGAGGAAAAGATAATCTAAACCTCTGCCACGCATACAAAAAAATTCCTTTAGAGCCCTTTAAAATACTTCACAAGAGCATATAAATCAGAGAAAAATATTGTAAAGGTTATCTTCTCAAATTACCATTTTAAAAAACTGTGCTATTAAATACAAAGTTCCATTGAAAACTCAAATGCTTATATTTTATTATGCTATAGTGCAATAAAACACAAAGGAAGAAAACATAAGAGACAAAATTTTGCCTTATAGTTATTATCCGGTCTCCTGTCTTGTCTTTCTGTTTATCGATATCTATGTGTGCACCCGTGAACTCCCGAATAGCATTAATATTACAGCCTCCTCTTCCGATCACTCTGGATATCACAGTTGATGGAACAGACACTTTCTTTGACCTGTTTAAAAGTTGAAAACATAAATTAAGATAGATCATTAGTCTCAGTGGTTGTGATTAAAATAAGAGGAAAGAGTATTACTAAACTCTGTTTCTGAAAATACAGTATAAATTACTGTTGAATAAATGTCTTCTCTCTATTCTCACTTTAGGTGATAAAAGGCAACGAGAAATTAAGGAAAAAGGAAAAAGGAAGAGAGGAGGGGAAGAGGGGAGGGAGAGAAGGGGACAGTAAGGGGAGAGGAGGAAGAGAGGATGTGGACAGGTGGGAGACAGGAGGGAGAACGCAGGGGAGAAAAGAGTAGAGGGAGAGAAAGATAAAGCTTTATCATAGTTTCATATCTCATTTACCAAAGATTGTTTGCTTTTTTGACTTTCATCCTTCATAAATATCTGTCAAGTACATACTATGCAGACATGCACTGTGCTAATGCAGAAAGAATAGCGAGAGAGAGAGACATGGGTTCCTGCCACGTGTATATTGACTATGTAGACACCGCGTCAGAAAACTGTAATAGCTTTGATAGGATGTACCGAACACACAGTGGTTGGGGTATCTAATCCAGCCGAAGGAGTCAAGAATGGCTTCTTTTGGGTACACCTGGGTGATTGGTACACTCTTCTTTTTATTCTTAATATATAACTGAAAGGATGATACTAAAATTTATTGTTTCCCTGCATTCTTCCAGAGGCATTAAAATGATCCAGATATGGAAATTCACTAAAAGGATGTTCAGTAGTGAGAAAAAAAAGAAAAGCTCACTGCAATTTCAAAAAAGCAGAACGTATCTAATGCTCACAAAATTGCATTATAATTTTAAACATTCAGATTCAGGAAACTTAGAAACATTTCTGACCAGTCAAACTTAAAGAATACTTCTAAAATACAGTATAGCTCTCAATAAAGAGAATGAGCCAATTATGCTTTAATGAACAAATATTTAGAATTACTGATTAAATGTTAAATTAAAATGTTTTATTTTTAAAAGGTAAGGTATGATCCCTGCCCTTTATATATATAAATACTTGACAATTCTTTCTCCCACAAATAACAATGAGTCAGTGATCTTTATTTTCAAATGTTAGAAATATCTTTGTATATCACAATATAAAATGCATGTAGAAAAACTGAAATACCTTTCTTTTGTATAGAGAGTACTCTGATATTGTGATTTCAATTAGTTCAATAGTGTATGTGAATAAGTTAGTGTGTACGTCTGAGACAAAGACAGAGGTAGAGATAAAGACAGTTCTTATTCAAAATAACCAAAAGTTTAATTTTTTGACAGAATTTCTGAGGAATTCTTTAAAACAGGTTATCAAAGATTTTTAACAGATCACGTCCTTTCTGGGCTTATAGTATCTTACTACTTTTAGTTTCAGGAATACTACCTTACTTTTTGACACACATTAGTTAAAAAAATCCCAAGCAAAATATAAAACTATTTTATTCCTAAAATCCTTGAAATAAAGGTATCCTGTAACTTAAAGACTAGAATATTTTAAACCAGTATTTATTTATCCTTTGAATAGTTACAAGCATGTAGTAGATATTACACAGGCTCTGAGATTACAAATTTGAACAAAACACTATTGCTGTAAAGAACTTAAATTAATTCTCTACCAAAACCAGTCATCTTTTTATGTAAAGGCTCCCAATGTTAGGAGTGTTAACACACACTTTTGTTTCCCATCTAAAATACGAGGCAGGCTGTCTCTGTTAGCTAGATTCAGCCTTCGGCCACCAGTTTGTAACCTTTGGAACACTTCAGGGAATTTAATTGTAAGGTAATAAACCACACCTCACTATGAAATAGAACACATAAAAAGAATGGGGTAAACAATTACCTTCTTACAACTTCTTTCCATCCTTCTTCCCTCTTTTGTCCACGCTTAGGACTTGCTACTGTTAACTTCCCATTTGGAGAGGAAAGGGGAGACGGACCCGATTTTGTGCAAGTGGAAAGAGAATTACTGGTCACATCACTGGCAGTCTCTGACAACCTTTAACAGAGGGAGGAAAAGTACATTAAATATAGAACGGATGTAGAATTTTAATTGATAAAGGCAATGAATTAGATAATTTTATTCTTTATTTTTGGACTAAATATGTTAAGTAAATGAAGAACTTATTTTTCACTTTTTAATATTTTTCACTTTTCAACATAATATGAAAAGCCAATATTTAAAAAGATACCATCTAGAGGTTGAATTTAGCAGACTTGAATCACAATAATGATCCCTGAGAAACCACAATCAATACTTTTCATGGGCTAAGTTTAACAACCACAATAAATAAATTACACAGTAAAAATAATTTTATCTCTCATTAATACAAAATCTGAAAAGTAGCTTAGTCTTTAAATCAAAGGAAATCATGCCCTCTTTAGCACAAAGGCAAATCTTTGTTCTGCCATTCTTCATTTGATTGCTTTATCAAAATATTCATCAACAAAGCATTTCATAATGAGACTACAAATAGTACAAACAAAAACTGGAACTAACTTTATTGAAGCCTTGCCAGAAACAGATTTTCTCTCCTCCTTTGGAAATGTAACCAGAACAGATGGCTGTTTCTTATTGGTCACAGTGGTAGTGACCACAGCGGGTGAATGATTGTCACTTTTTCGGCTGCTATTGCTGTTACTGCTTTCATCACTGCAACTGGAAATCCTCATGTTATCACTGTCCCCACTCTCACTGGTGCTGCTGCTTTTTGACTCTCCTCCGTTCACCTTCTCTGGCTGACTGTATGAAATTGGTAGTGGATCATCAAATATAATTTGAACGTTTTCTGGAGTAATTTTATTTTTCCTGTTTTTCCTCTTTGAACTGGTTGTAGTTATGGTATTATTCCTTTTACCATGGGAGCCTGCCAAAGTTGTCCAGGTTGCAGATATACCTATGGTAGTAGTGGTTGTGGCACTTGGAGGCTCTGTCAAGACTTCAGGCTCATCTGTAAAAGCAGTGACAGTGCATTAGCAAATTCTAAGAGTTTTTAGAATATATTTAGCTTTAAGCACTTCAAGAGAAATAAAACCAGGAGTTACTTTGTTGCTATCGGACATAAAGTCACCAGTCATTCCAGCATTCATCAGTGATGAAATGAAATGACTGATCTCGTCTCTACCCCTCTGTCCTAAACAATGCTTAATAGGCAGTTGTAAGAAATTGTTTTGGAAAAAATCTTGGAAATATGAATATATACTCTATATATTTTACATAATTAAATTTCTTAGGTATAATAATGTTATTGTGGTTATGTAAAATAATGCTGTTTTTCTGTAAAATACATACTCAAGTATTTAGGGGTGCTTTCGCATGATGCGTACAGCTTACATGCAAACTGTTCAAAAAAAAGAGAGAGGAAAGAAGATAAACAAAACAAATGTACCAAAATGTTGTAAGAATCTAGGTGATATTCAGCTGTTCATCATATTCATCTTAAACATTTCTTTAGTTCAATGCTTTTCAAAACAAAAGGCTGAATGAGGGAGAAGAGAACACAAACACACGTGCACACACACTGCAGGCAAACTTGGTGGTGCAGCAGCAATGGGTCCTGCTCACAATATCCTCGTCTCAAGTAATCTTTTAGTTAGAACCTAGTTAAAAGTAATGCCCTCATTTGAGAAAAATCTGAATATGGTCTGGATTTTAGATAATACTAAAATTATCATGAAATAGTTTAGGTATTGCGATTATGTAAGCAAATGCCACATGCTAACACTTTATAGATGCAATATCAGATAGCCTACAAAAAATCTGTATACATATTTAGAGGAAAACAAGTAAATATGGTAAAATGTTTATTTTTAAAATCTAGATGAAGTGTACCATACTTTCAATTTGTAAGTTTAAAATTCTTCATAATAAAAAGCTAGGGTGAAGTCTATAAATGAAAATAGCATATAAATACTTTTAAGGACTTAGTAACATAGAAATCTATTTTTATCTAAGTTACCAATATTTTAAAAATATAAATTTCAATAGAATGTATTATATGAAACAAATTTAATGGTTTTTAAAGAAAATACCTTCAACTTTATGCTTTTCTTTTTCTTGAGCAGCTTGGAGTTCAAAATTCTCTTTATTTTTGGCTTCAATTTCTTCTAGTTTTCTTCTTTGTTCTTCCTTTTTCTTTCTTCTCTTTTCCTTTCTCTTTTCTCTTTTGGCAGCCAAAGCAAGCCTCCGGCTTTCTTCTCTTAACTATTAAAGGATCAATAAAAGAAAATGATAACATTGGAGTTTATTGTGGAAAAAAGTTGCACATGTCATTTTATCATATGGAAACTGGGATACCATAAAATTCAAAGTCATACAGCTCAATTCATTGTTTGATCAAGATCATATTCAAATCACTGTAAAGAGAAAATATTTTCAAAGGATCAAGATCAAATTAATAATAAAAATCTGACTTAAAAAATGGTGAATGATAAAGAGCTATGTAGCTTCATAATCACTAACAAAATCTAAATTAAAATAACAAGGTACCATGTTTTGTTCATTAATTTGGCAAAAATAAAAAAGATATCACATATCAGCATAAGTTCTGGAAAATAAGTTGTTTCTTATACTGCTATGGTTATAAATATTTACATTTCCAAAAAGGTAATATGAAAGCCTCCTATGAAAATTACAAACTGCTTATCCTAAGAATTCATTCATTATAAAATGAGTATCTATGTCTCATGAGCATATACAGGTTCAATAATTTCCAGCGTAAAATTAATTATAATGGCAATAAACAGAAAAAAAGGTAAATCTATAAAATGATGGGGACACATTAATAACGCACATTCACAAAGTACTAGGCAGCCATGAAAAGTACTCCAAATACACACTTGGGAAAATGCTCACAATTTACATTGTTTTAGGAAATAAAAAAGGCACACTGCAGACCAGTTCTCCCACTGATAGGGGAAGGCTACCCTTATGTGAACTATTTGTAGTAATACAGAAAAAAGACTAAGGATACAAATCAAAGGCTCACCAGTGACTACTTCTCCAGTGACTGGAGAAGGGTAGCTGAAAAATGGTGACTTTTCATTTTACTTTATACAACTGTACATTGTTTCTATTTGCCAAAATGAGTACATATTACTTTCATAGTAAAAAATTTAAGAATAAGTTTAAAAGTGTATTAGTATCTCTTAATAAGCTATTTTAACTATTAAATTGTCCTCTTTGGTTCATAAAGAGGGAAAAATCTTAAAACTATTTTGTTTGCAGGTCCCTTTATAGATGTTTTCAAACTACGTACTCCCTACACATAATCTAGTGCTTTGTATATTTGCATGTGTTTTAACTATTATGTGTCAAAACAATGGCACACAGTTTATGGAAAATAACACAGTGTCCTAACTAATGAAACCAGAGCTCAAAGACAAGCTCATAAGCCAGACTGACTTATTTTTGCTCCTACTGGTGTGGCTCAGATGGTTGAGCTTCGCTCCACAAAGCGAAAGGTCACCGATTCCATTCCGGGTCAGGGAATATGCCGAGGTTAGGTCCCAGGTCGGGGCACCTATGAGAGGCCATCGACCGGTTTCTCTCTCGCATTGGCTGTTTCTCTCCCTCCCTTCCCTTTTCTCTAAAAATTAAGTCTTTCAAAAACAATTGACTTATTTTTCATTAGAAAATGTCTGACTTCATTTTTTTTTTTTTTTAAGTCTTTTGCTAGATACTCCTGCCTTTTCATATCATCCCTTTTAGGTGCCTGAAAGGTTTTGTCCACTTTTAAAGTTTTTATACCCTGGGGCAACAAACCATTAGTTTAGGAAAATCACAAACTGATACTTTCTCTGGCAGTTAAGACTTCAGGAAAGAATACAAATGGAAGTTCAAGTTCTAGAAATTTTCCTAATAGTACCCCCTAGAAATTTTTGCTGGTCCTTTAGACGTACACAAGCTCAGGTCTGAAGATGAAGAAAGGAGCTTTCGACTTTTCCTAGGACTAGGGCAAAAATGGCAATTGTTTGGTGACCTTCACTTCCTAGTTCACTGCAAGGGAGGGAGAGTAACATATGACTTGGTGACTTTAAAAGAAGGAACTGAGCGTGGGTTCCTCAGCTCATTAAAAAGAGCCTTGCTTTAACAGAGCTACCTGCCAGTCCTCAGGAGAAGCGTTTCCTGAGCCCCAGGGAGGGAGGCTGTGCTTGCTCTGTCTTGCTCTGATTCTGATGAAATGAATAGATGAGTGTTTGGTGGAAGGAGGAGTGAAAGTTGGGGAGAAGGTGTGCCAGAAAGTATTTTCAAAGCAACGGAGGCTACAGATATAATTCAGAATTAGGGATAATTAAATATTTTAATCTATATTATGTCTGTATAAACAGAGAAGTCTTGAGAAAGGTACAGCAAATAGCTATGGGGGGATCAAAATAACAAGTGACATTCAAGACTTTTGACTCGGCCAGGACGGGTTTTTTATTTGGCTGGATTTTTAAATTTGTCCAGTGGCAAGAGGTAATCATGGTTGATATTCAAAGGAGGAAGACTTTTTAAAAATAGAGAAGTTTAAATCAGAAAGCAGGCTTCCATCTAAGACCAGACGGCTGTGTGGGTGGGAGTGATGCTCTAGGGCGGGTCTGAGTGTGGGGGTGTGGCCGTGCCTCAGGTGTGCTCCCGTCTCAGGCCTTACAGACTTCGGTGGAAGTTGTCCCTCTGACAACAGGAAGACTCTAGACATCAAACTTGAGAGATTGGCCATAAGGGCTACGAATTTATTCTTGTTTCTAAATTTTGAAGTTCTAAGGCTAGTATTTTGATAATCTCATGAATCTTACTAACCCTTTGAGACTCACTAAAAAATGGGGCAAAAATTCAGAGGTCCTAGTGAAATACTTTTTTGGAAGAGAGATCTCAATGGCTGCAAAAGGACCTACAAAGAGATCTCTAAAACTAAGAATTAGACAAGATAGATACAGACTTAAGAGGCATTTGCAGGTGGTAAATGAATCTAATGAGATTACCAAAAGGAAAAGTTATCAACTATGCATGTGTATATTTATGTGTGTGTAAAGGGGGAACGAATATCCAATACTTAAAAAGGAAAGTAAATGAGACTTTAGGAAGGCCTAATCTGGCACATGAAGACAAAGAGGAGAAAGTGGCTTCAGTGGGAAAAGAGTTTCATGAAGGAAGGCAAATCAACATTGGTAAGTATCACAAAAGTTATCAGTAAGAACTGAAAAGAGGTTAACAGGATTTGGCAGTAAGGATGCCACCGGTGATCTTTGCCATGTTCACTAAAATAGTGGGGGACCAAGCATACAATCCCGGATTGAGGATTAAAAATATAAAAAGTAGAGTCAATAAGATTATCCCCTTAAAATAGTTGGAGAACTAAATAAAATACTAAGTTTGAAGTGAAGTTTCATTAGGATAGTTACCCTTGATTAAGTTGTAGGCAGAGGGTAGTAGTTTAGTTAATGAAATAGACACTCAAGATAAAGGAGTATGGGGGACATGGTAATTACTGGTACAAGATCCCAAAGAGAAGAGATGAAAATACAATAACTAAACCATTAATATTCAAAGAACTCTGAAGGTACAAAAAAAATAAGGTAAGAAATTCAAGGAAACAGAAGAAAAAATAAATGGGACAAAGTTTTTGCACAGTAAAGGAGACCATCAATAAAATAAAAAGATAACCCACAGTATGGAAGAACATACTTGCCAACACATCTGATAGGGGATTAATATCCAAAATTTATAAGAACTTATAAAACTCAACACCAAACCCCCAAAGAATCCAATTAAAAAGTTGGCAAAGAACATAAATAGACACTTCTCCAAGGAGGACAAATAGATGGCCAAGAGACATATGAAAAGATGCTCAACGCCACTAATCATCAAAGAAATGCAAATTAAACCACAATGACGTATTACCTCACACCTGTCAGAAAGGCTACCATCAATAAATCAACAAACAAGTGCTGGTGAGGATGTGGAAAAATGGGAACCCTTTTGTACCACTGGTGGAAGTTGGTGCAACCACTGTGGAAAGCAGTATGAAGATACCTCAAAAAATTATAAATGGATCTGCCTTTTGACCCAGTGACCACAATTCTGAGAATAAGCACCCTATGTTCACTGTAGCATTATTTACAATAGCCAGAATATGGAAGCAGCCTAAGTGTCCATCAATAGATGAGTGAATAAAACAACTATGGAACATTTACACAATGGAATGCTACTCAGCCATAAAAAAAAAAAGAGAGAATTTTACCCTTTGCAACAGTATGGATGGACCCGGAGAACTTCATGCTAAGTGAAACATGCCAGTCATAGAAAGATAAATACCATATAATTTCACTCATATGTGGAATCTAAACTACAAGCAAAACAGAGACAGACTCATTGATGGAGAACAGACGGCAGCCAAGGGCAGGGGATGGCAGGAGGTGGAGGGATTGAGCAAAGTGGAAAAAAGGCACACGGACATGGACAATGGTATGGTGATTATGAGGAGAGGAGGGTATAAGGGGACTAAACAGTAATGGAAAAACGCAATAATAAAAAGAAATTCAGTCTACATCCTAAATTTGACTTACCTGTGCCTCATTTCACTTACTGGGGAACTGGGAGTATAAGTGGGAGGGAAGAGGCGTTGAAGAAGGGTCAAGTTGTAGAATAACCTCACTGGGGAAAGGGACAGGGCACCAGCCCAACAGGTGTTTTTTAATTGAGGGTTCAGGAACAAAGTAGCTTTTGACAGGAAAGAGTTTTAAAATGAGAATTTAAGGATTTAGGAAGGGGTAGTCCAGACTAAAGAAACACCATTTGCACAAATGCAGATCTATGAAAGTGAAAGAGACGTGTGGGGAGTAGAAAATCATGTGATGAGCCTGGAATGGAGAATCTGAATGTTTGGAATGTCCCAGACCGACCACGAAGAGACCGATGGTTCTGAAGGAGTAAGGTATTCCCACCTTTGGATTAGAAAACTTAGGGAACTGGTGAAAGTTACACTGGAACAAAGAAGTATTCGACTGAAGACAAAAGGTGACAGAGGCAAAGACATTCACCTAAAAGGGGGACTGTTCAAAGCCCGCTGCAATAGTGAGAAGGGATGACTCAAGGGGATGGAACAGAGGCTCATCCGGAGACTGTCAAAGCTCAGTTAAATCCATGATGATGACACTGACGTAGTTAATGTGTAGGGGGTTTAATGTGCTAAATACTGGATTAAGTTAATTTATGACACTCATTTAATGGATGTAGGGAATGGGAAGCAAGATAAGTGAGAAGCTGAAAGTTACATCAAGATTTCATTTCTGAATAATGGGCAGTGATATCAACGGAAAAGACATCAAAAAGTGAGGAGCAGAAATAAACAAAAATTTATTGATAACTGGTCATGTACTGAGCATGGTTCTAGTCTCTTAAAGCTCTTTAGTCAACTAGACAAAAGTACCCCTGCACTCATGAAGCTGAGGAAGCGAACATTTAGTGGGGGGTTTGGGAGGCACACAGATGATAATCTTAATAAACACATTACAGATGTTCCTCAGTATTCATTGGGAATTGGTTCAAGGACCATCCCCTTTCCTTCACTGCAGATAACAAAATCTGAGAAAGCTTAAGACCCTTACATGAAATGGCTCAGTATGTGAGCATAACCCTATACACATCCTCCTGTATACTTTAAATCATCTCTAGGCCCTAGCTGGTACGGCTCAGGGGACTGGGCACCAGCCTTGGATCTGAAAGGTCTCCAGTTCAATTCCCAGTCAGGGCAGGGTTGCTTGGGTTGCAGGCCAGGTTCCCAGTTGGGGTAGTGTGAGAGGCAACCGATAGATATACCTCTCACACATCAATGTTTCTCTCCCTTTCTTCCTTCTTCCATTCCCCTCTCTTTAAAACTAAATAAATAAAATCTTGAAATCATCTGTAGAAGACTTATAAAATTTAATATACTATAAATGCTATATAAATAGCTGTTATACTGTAATTTTTAGGAAATAATGACAAGAAAAAAAGCCTGTACATATTTCGTACAGATGCAAATGGTAGGCCTAACTACAACATTATACTTCCCCCAACAAATATGTTTGACCCAAAGCATCTAAATTTGTATATTCAAAACCTGCCAACTGTACATAGTTTTTAAAGAGGTGTTATGTACAATGTCAAACAGGAATACAAGAGCAGGGGGAAGAGAAGTGTGTATATACAGATAAAGCGTTTTGATTTTAAACTGGGTGATCTGTGTAAACCTCATGAAAGTGAAGTTTTAAGCAAACATCTAAAAGGTATGAAGTATTTCAGGCAAAGAAAACAGCCAGTACATGAGCTCTAAGCATTTTCAAGTAGGCCCGCAACGTTCCAGCAGACCCGTGTAGCTCACAACAGAGAACGACTGTCAAGGGTCTCAGGCATCTTGTTTACTGGGCAGGGCATTTTAAAGACTTTTAATTTTTATTCTGAGGGTTTTGAGCAGAAGACTGACTGATTTAAATAAAGTAAGAGGACTACTCTAAGTGCTAAACAGAATAGAGAGCAATAATGGAATCAGGGAGATCAGTTAAATAACTACTGGGGTAATACATGTAAGAGGTGATATTAATGACTTCAACCAGGGTGAGAGGTGATCAAAGGTGATTAAGATTCTAAGTATAGTTCTAAGACAAAGGAAACAAGATTTTTCCAACTCGCTGCAGGATGGAGAGGAATCAAGGATGACTTCAAGGTTTTACCCTGAACAATTACAAGAGAGGGTTGAGGGTTTGGGACAGGTTAAGACCTGGAGTTCACATTGGGTCACAAGTATGAGACGTCTAGTTAGGTATCCAAATGGACATGTTGAGTAGCAAGTTGGATATATGAGGCTAGTATTTAGGGAACATATCTAGGCTAATATAAATTTGGGATTAGCTGGTATATATTTAAAACTAAGAAGCAGCCCTGGCTGGTGTAGCTCAGTGGATTGAGCGTGGGCTGCAAACCAAAGGGTCACCAGTTTGATTCTCAATCAGGGCACATGCCTGGGTTACAGGCCAGGACCCCAGTAAGGGGCACGCAAGAGGCAACCACATATTGATGTTTCTCTCTCTCTTTCTCCTTCCTTCCCCTCTCTCTAAAAATAAATAAATAAAATCTTTAAAAAAAAACTAAGAAGCAGGATGAGATGACCAGTGGATAAAGAAGTACATCATGTAACGAGCTAAGGGGCTCACCAACTAAGAGGGGAGACAAGGATGAACTAGCAAAGGAGACACAGAAGAGTAGGAGAAAAACTAAGAGGATGCAGTGTAATGAGGCCAAGTGAAGAGAGTATGTCAGGTGTTACTATGCTGAGCCCAATAAGGATAGAGAACTTATCATTGGATTTAGCTACATCAAAGTCACCAGCACCTTCAAAGCACAGTTCTGGTGGAGTGAGAGAGGGAGTGAGAACCTGGCAGGAGTACATTCAAGAAAAAGAGTTGGAGTTAGGCAAAATAGACAAGGGGACTGATGCAAAGGATGGTAAAGAATATAAATGGTAAATTTAAATGGGTCTGTAGCTGAAAACTGGGGGTAGTGGGAGTTGGAAGAATCAAAGTGGTTGTTTTTGTTTTTTAAATGGGAGAAATAAATTTGTATGATGATGATAATAATCCAGGAGAGGGAGATATATAGTACAGAAGAAAATTGTTACAACAATGTTTAGAGTAAGGGAGACCAGATGGGATCTAGTTCACAAATGGTTAAAAAAGTTTATTTAGTAACTGGTAGAAAGTATAAGGGTCCAGGGATAGGCAGGTGGATAGATGAGGTGGGAAAAGACTTGGCAGTTTTCTGGTGCTTCAGTCTTTGCAACGATGTAGAATGCTGGGTGATAACTCAGGGTGAAGAACACATCAGAGGTGACAGGAGCAAGTATTAAATGGTGGGGTACATGGCTGGGAGAATGGATTAAACTAGAGAAATACACGGTTTATTGTCACACATTTAAAGTAAAAATTAGTCATCAAGGTTGATTTTTTTCCTACACACATTTAGTTACTAGGGTACAAATGGAAAGAAGGAGAAAGAAAAGAGTAAAGAACAGTGAAGGGTGGAAGACTAAATGGATCCTACACTTTATTGGTCAGCAGTGTTGACAGTACTGTTGGAGGCAGAATTCTAACTAGAGTAGAACTGAAAAGATAGGAAGTTTAATCAGAGAATGAAATAAACAAAATTGAGATTGCAGTGATGGCAAAAATACCCCAACTGAAAATACCTATTTGGAACTTTTACAGTGCTTCCTAAAAGTTTATGAACACTTAAAAAGGAAAAGCTAGGAAGAGCATAAATAGTAAAGTAGAAGGGTAAAACATCAAAAATGCAAACCAACAATATCCACTAAGGGTTCTAACCGCCAAGACCATAATCTAGCTGTTAATGCCCTGAGTGGAAAAGGAATTGACTGAAAATTCCATGGTGTGGCCAGATAAACTGCTCCAGAGCAAAGAATCTACCACGTAGTAAATCCTCAGTAGGTAAATGTTTACTGAATAGTAATAAGGAAATGAGTCTGATAAATATAAGGGAAGTATTCTCAGCAGCAGTTTTGGCAATTTTACTAACCAAAATTTTCAAATTAGGCTGATCAAAAAAGCATTTTTAGATAAGCAATGTTTCCCAGGTAGAACATCAATTTAGACCAAACACAAAAGCTACCCCAGTGATGTTTCTATTTCAGAAATGGTGGAACCTGAATGTACCATCTCTCAAAAGGCAAAAAAAAGTGTATTTTCCTAGATGTAAATCGTAACTAAAAAATAGTGAACTAAACCCTATCAGATCCCAATACGGCAATTTTTCAAATAGAAATACTGAAATTACAGAACCTCCTCTATAATTTGGAATTCTATCTATGTACCACCCCAATTCAAAACTGTTTATAAGGTATCAGTGCATGTGGAGCAATCCACTTATGTCTAATTTATAATTAAAATTTACTTATCACCTTTGAGTTTTAATATTATGAAAAAATGTATAAAGACATCTGAAAGTTCCATTTGACTTGCTTTAAATCTGAGGTTCTTGAAACCATGAACATCAAGGTAAGAAATGCTGGCAAGAATTCAAGACACTGACACTCATATTGCTGATGGTAGTAAGAAAGTACTCTGAAAGTATCAAATTTGAAATATATTGGCCCAAGTGAATAGGCTTACCCTGTAAAAATAAAAGGGCCAAAATATAAACTTACTATGGAGTGTATTCTGCGGTTATTTAAACCACTATCAATCGACAATATCCATCAGTCACTGAGAAGGGGAAAGGCAAGTGTAAGAGCAATATGCTTGCATGAGTCTGTCTTTTGAAAGTATAGCATCTCCATATATGTAAAGATTTAATTGTTCACCAAATACTTATTGAGTACCTACAACATGCCAGGCACCATTTAAGGGTGCATATATTCCAGTGGTAAGGAGATATAAATAAGAAAACTAAATAAAATACAGTATTTAGAATGTGAGAAAGTAAAAATAAATAAGAGAAGAAGAATAGGAAGAGTGTTTGTCGAAGGGAGAATAAAAAATGGGGCATCTGCACAGGACTTCAAGAGAGAAGGCACAGCAAGAGCAAAGAAAGGATGATCAGTATGGATGGAGCAAAGTGACCAAAAAAAAGTGTTTAAAAAAATAAGATGAGAGAGGTGTAAGGAATAGTGTGGGTAGACACATCTTGTAGGGTCTTAAAAGGCTTCACAGGTAATTATAGAGGTGAGAACTTTAGTTACCATACAAGGTTTATAACTTTAGATAACTTACAATGATGACATTGTATTTTTCCTTTGTTATCTATATATTTCACAGTTTAAACTGAACACAATATTGTAATAAAAAGAAATCAATGAAGTTGACTGAGAACAGACCTCCTTAATAGAGTCTCTCCTAAAAGGTACTTCTTACTTTGTAACTCACAGGTATGCAATGAATTTTGTGTATGTAATGTAATTTATAAATATCAAAGTTATGAGAAGATACTTTATTTAATAATAGTATCTATGTTCAGATATAGAAAACATGGTTTTTTAGATTCATAAAAACACAAAATAAAAAAATCAAGTAACTATTACTTAGAGATTCTAATATTTAAAAATAAGAGAGTAATTAAAAAACAGGATGTCATAATACTTTAGGAATAAAGAACTAAGAGGTAGGTTAATTTCAATTAAGGGAGGGGAGAGTACCAGGAAATTTGCAATTAAAAAAAAAAACAACTGGTTCAAATTCTAACCTAGCTTAGGCAAGTTAGCCAACTTCTCCACCTGTAATATGAAGGTGATAATATTTTTACTGAGAAGACTAAATATGTATTCTAGCATACTTGACCCTATCATATTACCTAGTAATTTATTAGGCATTAAGTAAATATCAGGTGAAAACAAATGTGAAAACAAGTAAAGTAATAGTTACACTGTTTATAACAATAAGTGCTCTCAATGTGCTCCTTTAAAAAAAATTTCAAAATGGCCGAAAAAGCTAATTTTGCTTGACCAGAATACATAACAGAAATTTTTTAAATGAAGAATCTTCAATATTAAATACATTTTCAGAAAATATCAGTGTATTTTCACATTTAAATTAGAATAAAATGTTTATGCAAGATGAAAAAATGAAGTAATACATAGCTTAACAAAGTCAACAAGTATAATGGTAAAAAATGGACCTGACTCAAATACAAAATGTTGTATGATAATCATTATATCCTTTATAAATTTAAAATGTATACACTAATTTTACAGCATTTTAACCTTTTTATAAGATGATAAAATATGGCAGAATATGTATTCCATAATATTCAAAGCCAACCAATTCTTTTCCTGCATTATTACAATTTTTATTATTCACTTGATGACATGGTGGGAGACAGGAAGGGGAGCTGAGAAGGAGCTATGGGACTACCCAAACTATATGTTGTTTGGTGTATGCTATTCCCCTTGGGAACAGATAAAAATGATGCTGTAGTCTGCCTGGAAAAGAAAAGTACAAGAGAATTCATCCATTTAAAAAACGTACTTATTAAACATTCTACCAAGTGGTTGTATTTCACTAGTTGGTTATACCTTAGTAGAATATTTGGTCCTTCTAGTAAACTGTTGTCAACAAACTACAAGGTCTAAGAGCAATGAAGTCTAAATCTGGATGGGAATTAAGAGCCTATTAGTTGGGATAAGACTAACATTGAACATTAGAGGGTAGGCTTTCTAACTTCCAAATCAATGCAATTCCTATAATCAAATTTGTCAATCTGGTTACAAAGAAAATTCTTTTAATGATATTTAAATGTTCATAATTATCTCTACTGCTTGAGCCAAATTTGGAGAGAAACCCATGTACATAATTTAAAGCAAAAGCAACAACAAAATGAAACAAAACAAAAAAGAATAGATTACAAATGGGGAAGGAGCAGAAGGAAAAAAGTATGTATTTTTACATGTAAAGGTTATCATTACCTTTTCCAAGTCTAACTCCTCTAATAAAATGCTTGCATTTTTGTTTGCTTCAGCAGCCTGTCTATCTTTGGCTTGTACTATTGATTCCATACAAAGATGACACTTCTTCAGCATCTCCTAAAATAAAAAAGATGTTTCCAGCCTCAAAAAAAAACAGTTCACATTTAGAGAGATTCCTGAAAACATGAAGATATTAAGGTACTTGAATAAACAAACATAAACTATAAGGCAAAAAAGAATGCAAATAAACACATACTTTTAAAGATATATAAGCAAAGAGCTTCTACTCTTCTTCAAAATAATATTAATTTGACTGGTACTTTGGAACCTAAAGTTATTTACTCCTATAATCTGAATATAAGAAATCATACAGCAAACAGAATGGTAAGAATTTATGTCAGCTGGTTAATGGATTTAAGGAAAAAAAATCAATGTCAAAAAAAGGATTTAACAATTTTTGAAGTACCTAACTGACAAGAACTGTCACATATTTAGGCTTTGTTGCTACAACTTCATGTGTGAGAATCACTCATAAAAAATAATAGACACAGGTATTACATATTTTTCTTAGTGATTTCTGTTTGTGACAGGACACTGTTTTTTGACAGGAAAGGGTTATTTCCCTATTAAGACAAAAATGCTTACGTTTAATCTTCAAAAAACCCTTGAGGTATCCAGGAACGTTAATTATCATTAGCGTAATCTAGTGGCAGGCAAGACAGTGAATTGCCTACATTAAATAAAGCCTGTGGGGCTCTGGCCAGTGGTTCAGTTGCAGCATCACCCCGCACACCAAAAGGTTGAGGGTTCGATGTGCAGGAGGCAACCGATCAATGTTTCTCTCTTATCTCTCCTCCGGTCCCCCTTCCCCATCCCCTTCCTCTCTATCTAAAACCAATAAACATATCCTTGGGTGAAGATTAAAGAGAAAAAACAAAAAACCCTATAGGGAAAATTTGCTTACTATCACGTAATAACTGCTGAGAAAATGTAAGACATTCTGTATTTGTTTACCTCTTTAGATTTCTGGAGCATGTCTTATAAACTCAAAATCAAAATGCCACAAAGGGAAGATCTCAATTAGATTTCTAATAGGAATATAATTTACCTCCCCTACTTTTCTGCAAAAATCATAATTAGTTCATTCTTAAGCTGACAGTTACTCCAACTTTTATATTACATTGAAGATATTAAAGTTTTCTTCCCATGATTAAAAATACTATGTTCATTTTTGTTCAGGTACTAAAAAATATCCTCTGGGCTTGTTTCTTTTGAAAATATTATCAGTCTGGATAAAGGTATATAGACTATAAACATATATAGCACTAATGAATAATAACATTTGCTTTAGATTGTTTAGTGTTCAAATAAAATTAAATTAGTTTAGTACTATTTAAAAAGATAAAAGTAAACCTATCACAGAAAATATTTACTGTTTCATTATAAGTAAATAATCCTAAGAGTCTCTTAAATAGCATACTTCATTCCCCCATACTAGATAAACGAAACTTGCTACATACCACACATTACTGCTCAAACTGAGATTTTTTTCTTAGTGTGAGACATATGTATATAAAACCAAATGATATCCCTAGCTCATACAGTAGGATGAATCTAATCAATTTATTACCTTATCCGTGATGGTTGCTATGTATCTCATGCATTCAGAATCAGATGGAAACTGATTGACTTCTTTGACTAAATAGCGTACCACCTTCACATGACCCTAAAAACAGATATTGTCAGATTTAAAACAGACTCTAACAGAATTCAGGAATTCTACAGTCTGACTTAACTAAGATTCTTTTGGCATTGGTGCTACTAAACAAAGACTTAATTGGGTATTTTTTGCATTATAAATGAAAAGGAGGCTTTAGTTCTAATCCACATTGTTCATTCTCATCCCACTGTCCAAAAAATTACAGAATAGCCTGACTTAAAATCTAAATCACTCTGAATAAAACAAACAAACAAACAAAAACACAAAGCCAAAAATGAGTATGAGGAAATGGGGATATGACTGAAAAAAAAAAAACCAAAAACACCCAAAATTCATTTTTTCCCTAGCTAATTCAGTAGAAATGAGCCACATCTCATTTCTATTCTAAACATTCAATTCCAAGCATTAAAGGAGTAGAAATGACAATTTTGTTCTTTCTTTCAGATAAACACTGAATGCATGGCACTGTACTGGGTAGTGTGAGATAAATGAAATATACTTTCCTAAAGCATGAACTAACACAGTTCACCATTTAAGTTCAAAACCTTCAGTTTTTATAAAGTTCAGCATTTAAAAGGCTTTCCACTTTCTTTAGTCCACCCTACTGATTTGTCATAACACCTATAAATATAATGCCAGTCTGGAAAACAGCTCTTTATATTTAGTATATTCCTCAATTGCATCTATTCTCTTTCATCTACCCCTTTTAAAACTATCCTTTATCTTTAATTAATAGATCAAATGCCATTTGTATCATGTTTTGATATCCTGCCAACATTTCTATAGTATTTAATTATTTATACAGGACAACGCACAGCTACCTGAGTTTGTGTGTGGGCCTTGCCACCCTAATTAAAGCACACATTTTAAAAAAGCAGCTGCTGCTCTGTGTATAATGTAATACTCCAACCATCACAGTTGTACATGGTTGGTACTAAAAAAGTAAATAACAGAATGAATATGAGTGTATAGAAGATAAGCACCGTTCTTAAGTGGCTAAGTCTATTTGGTAAGATAAGATATATGCATGTTAGACATTAGAGTAAGTAGTATAAAGATATATATTTGTCAATCAGAATGGAGAACATAATAACAAACTGTAAAACTTCAACTTTTAGGGGATGAGATTATCTCAATGTGAGCTAAAATAGGATAGGAATAGGTTTTGTTGAAGGGGAGATTCAAACTGCATCCAGCCTTAGCTGGTGTGGCTCAGTAGACTGAACGCCAGCCTGCAAACTGAAAGGTCACTGGTTCGATTCCCAGTCAGGGCACATGTGTGAGTTGCAGGACGGGTACCCAATTGGGGGCATGTGAGATGCAACCAATTGATGTTTCTCTTGCACACCGGTATCTCCCTCCCTAACCCCTCCCCAACTCTCTAAAAATAAACAAATAAATAAAATCTTAAAAAAAATGAACTACTTCTAAAAATGAGTATATCTGGAAAAAATTGGGAGGGGTGTGGGCATTCCTGATACGAGAACAAAGACTATGTGAGACACAGGGACAAAGAACAGACCAAGCAAGAAGGCCTTCCACATTGGGACTCATAAGGGGAGAAGAGCTCTTAGAGCGTTTGAGTGTGGTAGCTTTGAATAACAAACTAAAAGTGGATTTCCAAGTACTATAGAGGCTGAGAAGACAGGAGAAGTTTCTTGAAGAAATATGGACACTAACATAGTAGAGTGGTTAGGAAGATTAACTTGACAATGATATACTACCTTGCAAGTAACCAGTGACAAAGAATACCATATTTTGTCATGTATAATCCCCACTTTTCTGCCAAAATTTTGAAGAGAAAAAGAAGGACGCATGTTGTACATGGGTATAATGGTCACATACCGTGGGCGTAACAACACCGCGCATAAAACTCAAGACAACGCGGGTGCGCATTACACACGGCAGAACGCGGTAAGTCTGACTGCTGAGGAAAGAGTCCGTGACCAGGCAGTCTGTAATACCCAGGGCACAGTGAGATCAAAGAGAATAATAAGCAAAAAAGATGATTTCTTGCCATTTCTAAAAATTTTCAAATACAACAAAATAATTTGGAATATACAAGGGATTTTACCTACATGTCTCAGAATGACAAAACCCACAATTATAATCCCCAAAACATTAATCTAATTTTCCCAGTAACAAACTGAAACTGCATTTCAGAGATCAACCAAATCATTAAATTACTTACATGCAGATCTATGCTATGGCAGTATAGAAAGAAAAAAAAGTTTCTCTTGCTTTCACAAAATTTATTTCCATTTCTGAATTAGTACACTTGATTTTCAGTAGTTTTAAATGCTGGTGGCTGGATTTTCATTTAATTCCTTTTTCCTTAGTAATTAAAGTCAATTATAAAAAAATCAATTTAAAGTACAGCCAGAGACATGGAAATAAAGAACAAACTGACAGTAATGGGGGGGGGGGGGCGGGGAAAATGGGGAGGGGGGGAAAAAGGCAAAAGGTCAAGTCAAGGAACATGTATAAAGAACCCATGGTCATGGACAACTGGGGAGGAGGACTGAATGTGGGAGATGGGGGGATGAGTAGGACAGGGGAGAGTAATGGGGGAAAAATGGGGACAATTATAATTGAACAACAATAAAAAATTTTAAAAATAAGAATTCAAAGTTAAAAAAACAATAACAGTGGTGATCCAAACACTTTTGAGCATTAATAAAAATTGAATATATGCCCTGGCTGGTGTGGCTCAGTGGATTGAGCACTGGCCTGTGAACCAAGGGGTTACAGGTTTGATTCCCAGTCAGGGCACATGCCTGGGTTGTGGGCTGGGTCCCAAGTAGAGGCTTTGTGAGAGGCAACCACACATGGATGTTTCTCTCACTCTCTTTCTCCCTTCCCCTCTCTGAAAATAAATAAAATATTTTTTTAAAAAGTGAATATATAAAAATCAATTTAAGTTAAAAATTTATCTCTTGTGCTACTACAAAAAAAACATTAATAAATAATTATTGAATACTCTCAATTGGATTTACATTTTATGAAAGATTAAGACTATAACTAGATTCTAAAACTACTACTTAGAACAACTTTTTAAAAGTTTAGCTTTTATGGCCTGGCTGGTGTAGCTCAGTGGATTGAGTGCGGGCTGGGAACCAAAGGGTCCCGGTTCGATTCCCAGTCAGGGCACATGCCTGGGTTGCGGGCCAGGTCCCCGTGAGGGCCATGTGAGGAGCAACCATACATTGCTGTTTCTCTCCCTCTCTGTCTCCCTTCCTTTTCCTCTCTCTAAAAATAAATAAATAAAATCTTTAAAAAAAAAAAAAAAAAAAAACAAGTTTAGCTTTTATGTCCAATATGGGTTATATAAATAGCTTTTTGAGATACCTATACCTGCCATTTCAATGCTGCCATCAGAGTGTTTTCATCACTGCTGTTAAATCCTAAAAGGAGTCCTTGGTGATCACTACACCATGCTCTTCCTAGCCTAACGAAAAAGCATCGTGAGCACGAGGATAAAGACTTCTACCTTTCTAAATGCTGCCATAAGAGGAGTTATCTTGCGGTTATCCGCTGCATCCACATCTGCACCTGCTTGTACCAATAACTGAACCACATCGAGGTGTCCGCCATTTGCAGCTAGCCACAACGGAGTGTTACCCTTCTTGTTACGTACGTCAATGTGGGCTCCCCTAAATGAATGACACAGATATCACTGTTTAAAATAAAATAAAATGACTCAGCTAACAATAAAATTCAACCATTAACTTGTGAAAATATTCTGTAAAGATAAAAACTGTTTCATATTATCCAAATCAATAAAGTTATTGGTAAAAATGACAAAAATACTGTTTAATATTCAAGGATGAAAATACATTTTTCTCTCAAAATAACATTACAAAAGAATTTCCAGCTGTTGAATTAAAAGCCATTGAATTAAAAATTAACCATACAGCAATAATTGCTTTTTATTTTAAAAATAACGACAGTATAATGCTGAGAGTTTTAAATCCTGAGAAAATGTGAAATTCTATTTAGTGAAAATAAAAGTACATCCTGCTAATATCATAATCGATGTTAAATAAACAGTATTCTAGAGACACAAATAGTATCCTGTGAGGCGACTGCATCTGTTTCAGATTATTTGTATTCATGTATTTGTCTTAGCTTCAGAATAACATGCAGGTCTAAAACTCAGTGGGCATCATAATAGGTAAGACTCATAGTGAACGACAGTAGTTAATAGTATCGACTACTACCAATTACTACTGTTCAAAGAACACCTTGCAAAGGTCTTCAAAAAATCCAATTGAACAGGCAAGTATCTTTGGAAAACTGGCAGGCAACTTCTAAGTGACTGACAGCAGAAACTATCCTGGATCTTATCTGAGAACTTGTCATCTACAGTCCAGGTTACTATAAAGAACAAAAAAAAATGAACAATGAAGACTTAAGATTATTGCCAGACTTTTAGCACTTCAAGTGGTACTCTTTGCAAAACTCAAACTGTGTGGGAGATGTGAATATGAATGACAATAGCTGGACATTCAGACAGCTTATCAGAGTATTTTCAAAATGTATACACACAGAAGAAAAGAAAAATATTTCTAGATTGCGTTAAAATAAATCAAACGTAGCATAGCTCCGGATGGGTTGAAAATTAACAGGTAGGTTTAATAAATAAAACACGTAGTTTATAAAAGTGGTCATGTTTGACTTTTCAACAGTACAAACTGGGCAAAAAAATACTCGCCCAGAGAACAGTAATGACTAGTTAACACCATGGTCACATACGAAGGGTGTGTTAACATCATACCTGCCAATGAGAAGCTCACAGAATTTATAATGCCCTTTATCTGCTGCGATGGTTAAAGCTGTATCTCTCGAGGAGGGCACTGGAGGGGCATTAACATCAGCACCTTTATCCAAAAGTACTCGGCCCACCTCTGCATATCCACCAGAGGCAGCTTCCATTAGTGGTGTGAGTCCCGTCTAAGTTCAGTGAAGAATAAAATACGTAACACGTAAGAAGGGAAAAAGCTACAATGTTAAAGAACAACCTGGGGAGCAATATAGTATAGGAGTTACAAAGACTTGCAACTAAATTTCAACACTGACACTTGCTAGCTCTCTGAGTTACAGTGTGATCTATTAAAAGAAGACAATTCTACCTAATACCAATTTGTTGTAAAAAAAAAAAAAAATCGGTAAGATGTAAGCGGTTGGCATGTAACTGGCACTTAATGACTATTCCCTCTCTTCTCTTTCATAAAATACATATTTTTCAGCTGATAATCCTGTCATTATTATTTATAAAATTTATTGTTGAGGTATTTTCAAGAGTTAACTTAAAAGAGTCATACAGAGTGACTTCTGATTAAATATGTATGGTTTAAGAAGAAAAATGTTACTAGAATATACTAAGATTATATTCAGCATATTGCTAATCTACACCTTAATTATCACACCAATAAATCCATGCATAAATCTCAAACTTTTTCTTACCTTAGCTCTGTGTTCCACATTTGCTTTTCTATCAAGCAGAAGACTAACCACTTCAGTTCTTCCTTGGAAGCAGGCTAAGGTAAGGGCAGTGTTCCGATTGGTTTCTATTTGAGCATTGATGTCAGAGCCCATGTCTAACAGGAGTTTAACTGCTGCTGTATGCCCATTCATAGCTGCTAACATCAGAGGAGAAATGCCCAATTTGCTACCAGTTCTGGGGGTGCAGGTATGAGGAGAACAAAAGGGAAATATACATTTTAAATATCCCAGAAAAATTAGATGACATTATAGAATTTGATTTCAGGATATATTTAAGATTATTTATTTTGCAGGATTATCTAAAATAATCATTTTTCTCAGCCCTAGTAAGTCTTTGAGATAATACCAAGACTCCACTAGGAATATTTTACCACCCAGAACTAGAATACTTTCTGCATCTCATTCAAAATAATGATTAGGGCTAAAAAATGATTATTAAATTATTAGGCTATGACTAAGCTGGGCATCCATTTTAAAGTGCATACTTACTTAATAAAAACTCCTAAGAAAGATGTGTTTACTTTCACTACCATAAGAAAAAGAGTAATTGCTAGTTTTTCAAGTTCTATCAACAGGTTTAAATAAAATTAAACTCAAAAATCTCTAAAAATCTGGATTCTAAATTTGTAATGAAGGCATTTCTGAAATATGGCATTTAAAAACATTATTGCTCTACAAATATCATTTTAACATAACACTCTTAAAGGGGCTTTTAAAAGAGAATGAAACTTGCCTAGAATTAATTTCGGCTCCTGCATTTAGTAATATTTTGATAATGTTCACATAGCCACCAGAAGCAGCCAGGCTTAGAGGTGTGTAATCGGAAACGTTCCTGTGCTCTTTGTTGGCCCCTCGAGCTAACAACAGCTCCACCACCTGGAGAGAAAACGGGAAACAATGTTTTCTTCTTACAGTGAAGAGTTTGCAAGGTACATATTTTTTATTGCTCTTTTTGTTCTGGTCTTTTATATTACAAAGGACAAGAAAGCCCATCTTTCATCTTTTGCACAAATTCGGCGTCAGATTGTAGCAAGAAGTTGAACTGGCAGTGTGTTCATGAAAGATTTGGACTCCATTTGCTGCTTTACAATGCTATTTTGGAAATAATATTTGTGTTATATCACCATACAGTGGTAAAATACAATTTTTTCATTTGAACAAGTGAATGTCTTTAAAATACTTTTTAAAAAATAATTTATTTACTTTTAGAGAGGGGGAAGGGAGGGAGAAAGAGAGGAAGAGGAACATCAATGTGTGGCTGCCTCTTGTGCACTACCCCCTCCTCCCCAGGCCAACCTGGGACCTGGCACGCAACCCAGGCATGTGCCGTGACTCGGAATTGAACCAGCAACCGTTTGGTTTGCAGGCCAGCACTCACTCCACTGAGCACCTGCCAGGGCTAAAATATTTCTTAAAAAAACCAGCCCTGACTGGTGTAGCTCAGTGGATTGGGCACTGTCCTGCAAACAGAAAAGTCATGCGTTTGATTCCCGGTCAAGGTACAGCCTGGGTTGTGGGCCAGGTCCCCAGTTACAACTGATGTTTCTCTTATACATTGGTGTTTCTCTCCCTTCTTCTCCTTCCCTTCCCCTCTCTCTAAAAATAATGAAATAAAATCTTAAAAAAAAAAAAAGAAGAAAAATAAATGTTTAAAACAAAACTTGCAGTAAAGCTAACACTTATCTTTTCCCAACATTTTGTTATGAAAATTTTCAAATATATAGAAAAGTTTAAAAATTTACATATACTTGCTGCCTAGATTCTATAATATTCTACTATTCTTTTCACATTTCTCCATCATTTTTCAATCCATCATTTTTCAATGCATTTCATCTCAAAGTAAATTGCAGACATCTGCAATTTTCTTTAAATACATTGACCTGTGTATCATTAACTAGACTATTATGTACTTGTTTTCAGTTTTATGTAGGTAGAATTTTAGGTAAGATTTTTTAGGTTAAACAGTAACTGCTCAAAACTTAAATGTACATTCAGCGAATACTGGAGCATTCACAAACCTAATGTAATTTAAATCCCTGTTATTTACTCACGCCTCTGCCAAGTCAGCTCCACCCACAGATTAACTTCAACGACCTAGGTCTTCCCATACATGAAATCACAGTGTTCGACAGTCATTTGTACGTGCTGTGTACCATTCCATTAAATGAATATGGGATAGCTTATCTACTCTCCAACTGATGAATAACTTTGCCATTTCTAGTTTTGAATTTTGAATAAAGAGTTGCTATGAACATTCTTGTGGAAATATATTTTCGTTGCTCACAGGTTCCACCTAGTGGTATAATTTCTGGGTATGTTTCTTTATGCCCAACCTTCTTGCTAAAGCGGTTGTACTACTTACACTCCTATCGACCACGAGTGAGTTCTGGTTGCTCCACATCCTTGGCAACATTTGGTACTATCAGTCTTTATAATTTTAGATATTTAGTGCGTGTGTAGTGGTATCTTAATTTGCATTCCAAATTGATAGCCAAAAATATTTAGCATTTAAGTACTTACTGGCCATTCATAAATTTTTGTCCATTATGCCATTTCATATATCAAACAACTGGGACAACAGGTCCTAGTATTTTCATCTTCCTTTCACAAATAAGGCAGAGAAGTTAAGGATGGTTTAAGATCATAACTCCTACCCTTGCTCATACTATTAATAATACATCCTAGAATACTAGCTGGGAAGTAACAAATGTTAATAAACAGTGCTTTGGTTTACATACAAGCTAATACATTTCTTGTTTAAATAAAGCAATGAGTAATTTTAAGATATGACTTTCTGTCCATCACATTTTTGCCTTTAGAGGTATAAGCCTAGGTGGCTTACATGACAAAACCACTTTGTCTTATGTATACAAACGAGACCAAAAAATGGCATGAGGCCACTTTATTTTACAAGAGCCCCTTAAGCAATAAAGTAGAAAACCCTAATCATATTTCTAGTTCTACTATGCAAAGATAGACTGATCTTAGTTATCTCTCAGAGGGAATGACCAATCAATATAAAAGAAATTAGTTTGTGATTTTATAGTAAAGTGACTTTCCAATGTTCTCCTAATTACTTGAAAATACCTAACTATTCCAATAACACCAAATCAAAGCAACACAGTATCACAGGCAAAATTATTACCCTAAAAGACTTCTATAACTATTATAACCTCATCTATTACATTTTTTTCATCTATTATATTTTAATAAGAACATGAAGATTATGGTACACTATAGGCTTTATTATGTCTTAGAAAGAAAGGAAATCAACTGATTTCTTTTTGATTCAATACTGAATAATCTGTTATATAAACAGGTGTTATTTCAAGCTACATAATGATTGATAATTTCAGTTAAGTCAAAATTTTAATTTTATTATGTTTTAAAACAGAAGCATTTACATTTCTGACTGATATAAGCTTTTCCATTTAATGTTGGTATCTAATTGCAAAATTTTCTATCATCACATTTTAAGAATGATGGAGATCTCTTTTTTTTGATGCAGTAGAAATAATTTATCAAATGAAACTTATTTTTTACTATTTTATTATTATTTGGTTAAAAATCCTTTCAACATACCAATCACCTCCACTGTGTACAGAAGAAAAAAAAAAGACACAAATGTACTCATGTTACCAACCAAAAGGAACAGCACAGGAGGTAGGGATATGTCTCTCATCATCTCTCATGTTGAACATCTTTGTTAGCAAGTCCATCTGACTCTCCACACATGTAAATAAATACCCCAATTCTAAAAGCAAATATTGTAAAAATACCCAAAGCAAAAATTGCATGAAAAAAATTATGCCTATATTATCACTAGGTTCCAATTCTTTGTAATCTGTAAGATAAAGGATCACTAACTCCTATTTTCTATACATGTATCATTTTATTAGATTTCCCATTCTTTTTGTGCAGGAATTATTCTGTCCATTAAACTTTTTATTTACTATTTTAGTAAAACCCCTAGTGGGTTTAACTGATTAGAGTTCAATAGCAAAGGGGCACAGGAGGCCAATTTACGATGCACAAATAGGGGCCCAATAAGAGTACCCTAGTTCATGGTCAGAGTACAGTTAAGATACATTCAGGAGGAATGCTGAGGGTATTTGAAATAAGCCAGGTGAAGGGTTTGGAAAAGGCATCCTCAAGCTAACAATCAAAAGAATAGGGTATGTTTCACATAAAGAATAGGTAGGTGACTAGCAACTACAGACTCAAATATTTGAAGATAAAACAAGATAGTATAAACCACTTTCCAATGGTTCAAAAATGGAGGTAAAAATAGTGGGGAAACTTAAGGAAGACAACTTCAGGCTTGATAAGTAGAACGTTATAATAATTAGGATTGGGGGGATGAGCAGAGATGTTAAGCCGAGTAGGAAACTTACCTGATCTAGGATGCTTCTGAAATCTAAGATTCAACAACTCTCTGAATAAGAAGTTGTCAATCCATAGTGACAGCATGGCTGACTAATTCAAAGCCTTAAATCCATTGTACATAGGATTAGATTTTAAAAATTAGGTTACCCAGCTGATTATTAAAATGCCAGAAGAAGAGAAACAAGACAGTGTAAACTATACTTTCTTAGGCCTCCACCTGATCACAGCAGCTGTTCTACCTTCCTTAAAACTAAAAAGTCCTATGATCTTATCTGAGAATCTTCCCCCCAGAGTTGAAAGAGTGGGAAATAATTAATAGACAAAAATCCTCGGAACAACTAAAAATTGAATACATAGAGAGCAATAGTGGCTAAGCTTAAGTACCTTTCATGCTAGGTGCTCTGGGACAGGAAAAGATGAGTGAATACAGATAAATCCTGCTTATCAGGAGCTTACTGACTTGATTTGGAAAGTCTTAATTATTCTCTTAGCCTGAATGCAGCACATGGGGATTCCTACGCGGGTACTACTTTTAGATGAGAATAATAACATATGATTTTTCTGGTGAGATACCTTATGTTAACAGTGATATTCTTCCTTTTGCTAACAGATAATAGTTTCAGTTACTGTGATAAATCTATATGTCAAGTGATTGTTACCATAAATCATGTAAGTTAAGGCGTACATTTGCTAAATAGATGGAGGAAAAAATTACACTGGAAAAAATGTTACCTCCTGTCTTCCCCCAGAACAAGCCAAAGATAGTGGTGTGTCCTTGGTTCTTTCTGACTGGGCTTCAATGTCTGCACCATTGTCCAGCAATATTTCCACAACACCAACATGACCAGCTGTAGCAGCCAAGATAAGTGGAGTAAAACCTGAAGAAAAATAATGATCACCTCACTACATGCTAAGCAAAGGAACAATACTATTTTCCATCAAAATATGGCTAGCAGTAGTAGTATTTCTTCACAGAACACAAATATTCTAGAAAAAAAGAGTAACGCAGGCCATACCTTTCTTGTCTCGGTGCTCAATACTAGCTCCCCTCTCCAGCAGTGTTTGTACCAGCTCCTCGTGACCACCTGCACAGGCAAGTGTTAGCGCTGTGTCATGATTACTCTCAGTCTGTAAAACATTAATTTTATGATTAGCTCATTATATAATTAAGAAATGTTAATACCAATTCTGTAATATGTACACACAAATAGATATGTACCACTCTACTGTAGCATATATTTTAATAATAAGTTGTTCTTTTCCATTAGTGATCAACTTGTGCTTTTTTAAAAGTCTACAAATAATGTTTGTTTATGGTCAATTCTTGAAGCAAACACGAAGAAAAAAAGTATGATTTTCAACCAATATGCTGTTTTCAACGACATGATTAAAAATACAGTGGACTCACTTTCACTTCCAGCCATTACTGGCAGTTACATGACAAGAATCTCTGAGGACAGAAATGATTTACTCAACTTACTGCCTAGAGTTTCCAGGCTGCAATGTAGAAAGAGGGTACCCGGACAGAGCCTCGTACTCTCCCCGAGAAGGCAGTCTGGAGAGGTCAAGGTGGCTAGAATTCATGGAACAGAGTACTGGAGAGGAAAGTGCTACAGAGAGTGAGTACTCCAGAGATCTGCAGAGGGCTGCAGTCTTCAGCTGAGTTTTGATCAGCACATAGGTATGAGGTCAGGGAAAGACCACCAGAAGGGATCAGGCTGAACAATACCCAGATCTTACACAGGGCCAGAAACAGTTTGGTTCCTACTAACCAGAGCAGAAAAACCTCAAAACACAAAGGATGTTAAGTAAAATCCTCAGCTGTGAGGCCATATTAGCTGTTCTGGACCCAGTTTGTTTTTTTTAAAGCTGAAAATCAAGCTTTGAATTGAAAAAAATGTTTCTGAGTAACTTAAGTGCATTTAAAAACAAAGCCTCAAAATACTTAAAAGAAAAAAAAATATATATATATATAAAAACAAAGTATTTGAAAAGACAAGGCTATTATAATTGAGACAAGAGACTTTATACGCAATTTATTTCTGATTTTGCTTATGATAGTAACCAATGCTGGATTCACCAATGGTCACTCTATCATAAAACGCTCATTTATTGAATGACCAAAGCCCTTGACTTTGAGTACTCCAAGCTGGTACGGTGCAAAGAAGGTAACTACTAGCAACATGTCGCTATTAGTAATAGAAATATGTGTAGTGTGCCTGAGGAACTGAATTTTAAATTTTATTTATTATAAATTTTAAAACTGATACTTGATTTGGTTATTGGAAAGCTTTTTAGTATACCTGGAACAATGTGAGTATACAAATTTACTTTTCCAACTTAATCAAATCTACTTAATGTACTTAGTCAAACCTAAAAGCAAATCATGTATTTCCAGGGAAGTCCAAGTTGAGATATTTTTTAAATAGGGTAAAAAAATATTCCAGTTTGCTGGGGACTGATTTATTTGACCACTTTAAGCTGTAAGTGTAACATACACATCGAATTTTGAAGACTTTTAGTATGAAATAAAAATGTAAAATAACTAAGCAATTTTTTATATTGATTACATATTTAAACAATAGTATTATAGATATATTAAGGTAAACAAAATATATTCTTATAATTCATTCCACCTATTTGTTTGCCTTTTAAGTGTGGCTATTTGAAAATTTTAAATTACATATATGTCCTACATTATTTTTCTACTGCACAGCACTGGGCTAAGCATCTTAGCTCATTTTTATATATGCACCTCTATCATAGCACTTAACACCAATCTTCCCTGTGCTAATATTGGTTATGTGGCTATCACCCTCAGAGGACTATAAATTCCTGGAAGGCAATAAACATTTCCTACTTATGTTTGCATTCTCCACCTATAATTGATGCTTTGTTAGAAAATAATAAATAATACTTAAGTTGAATAAATGACAAGAGTCATATTCAAAGACTATTACTAATAAACCAAAGGATTATACAAGGTGGGGCAAAAGTAGGTTTACAATTGTTCACATGGAAAACAATGCAATAATTAATAAGTAATAATAAACTATATATCACATACAACTGTAAACCGACTTCTGCCCCACTCTGTAAATACAAAATATACTACATTGTATTTATATTTATATATTTACATAATAAATATAAAAAGGAAAGGTATATTCTCCCAGAAGGTCAACAGCTCTAAAAAACCAAACTCCATTACAAAAAAAAATATGAATAACAAGAGACAAAAGGCAAAATTGATAGTCAAGAAATAAGAAAAGCCTACTAGTCAGTGATGAAGAGGGAGACCGCGAAAGCTGCTCTGCAGAAGAGGCTGGCAGAGCGCAGAGCTACTGACCGCAGAGATCAGGGACGGCCACAAGGGGGGACGCGCCAACTACAACAACGGAGAAGGACAGGAATACTTCAATGAGTGACAGCTCTGTGTCAGTATTCGCTCTTCATTTCAAGATTTATAAGGAAGAAATTATTATGTCTGATTTCAGAGAAAAGGAGACAAAGGCTCAGAGAAATGACCATATGACGGTCACGTATCCTAATAACTCGTACATGCTGGACTACAGAACTGGGAAGATTTTGGAAAACAAAATCCTGTTTTTCCATTACATGAGAGCAGCCCTAAGGTATAGCTGACTAAGGTCAATGTAGCATCAAGCCTATCTGTCTTGTGTGCGCTCTCTGGCAGCGTACACATAGTAGAAGAGTCAACTTTATGAAGCTTATGAGGTTTCTAAAAATCTTCTGGGGATTAAAACACAATTTATGAAAGTGATGCCAACCTTAAACAGAGAATGAAAGAACAAAATCTGAAAAGGTGAGCATGAAAAATGTTAGTGGGTCAGTAAAATACTGGTTTTAAAAAATCACATTGTACAACATCATTTCAACTGTTATTACCACCTTCTATATCAAAGTACTCTGATAAGTACTCTAGGACTGACCCTGCTTACTATGAACTTACCCATCACTGTACAGGATAAACTCAGCCTCAAACTAGGAGGGAAACATAAATAACGTGTTATGAAAATTGAAGAAATAGTATTTAAACCTGAGAAAGGAGGGCTGGTCAAATTCCTTGGGGATCTTAAGAGTGGGTAACTTCATTGTATTTCTGCATTAAGGAGAATTATAGCAACTAATATTTTATGACCATCTTTTAAAGTCAAGAATGAAAGAACTTTTGAAGTGAGGTTTCCACCCTCCCCACCCCAAACAGAGACCTACCCAGTCCCAAAATAATAAGAAATATCATCTTGATTTGCAATATATCAAGAAATAAATTAACTGAAGTAGAAGTTTGGGTTAAAACTAATAGTGACTGAGAAGGTACAGAAAAAAGTAGGTATTTTAAATATGGTTAATCAAAGAAATAATGACACCTTCCCGCTCAAAGCAGAGACCTGCCCAATCCCAGGATGATAAGGAATATTATCCTGATTTGCAATACATCAAGAAACAAATTAACTGAAGTAGAAGTTTGGGTTAAAATTAACAGTAACTTAAAAGATACAGGAAAAAGTAGGTATTTTAAATATTATAAATCAAAGAAATTTGATAGCTATATAAGTAATGTCTTTCTAGAAGGCAAAGTGTCATGGAAGTTATGTTCTACAGGAAAACAAGTACCATTCTTTGCCATACATCTAAGAGACACCAGGATAAGGAGAAAGATGTCCAGAGCTTTGTTAAGAGCTCATTCAGGTTTATATTCGAAATAAAAATCCCATTTAGCCCATTGTATCATAAAATATGCCATTCTGTACCATAACAAATATTATGAAGATTCTGGCTTATAAAAATGATGAAATTATATATAATGTAAAAATATTTTCTAAGTATCAATATGACTATTCAAACTTGTAAGAGTGAGAAAACAAGAAGGAATCATAAGATTGATACAATATTAAATGAAAAGGCAACTTTTAATGATCTCGAATGCAGGTGAAAAACATTCCTGAACTGTCTCTAAAAATGGAAATATATCTATTAATTACATCTAAAGACTTTGAAAAGATTCAGAAGTTAAATGGCTAAACTTTTTAGACCTCCACAAACTTCATAATCCCAAACATCCTCTAACCATGTCAGGGGGCATGTGAGATTAAAAATGATAGCACTTTAGGGTATTTAATAAATATGAATAATCATTAAAATAATAAGTAACCTGTTTAAGAATACAGATAAGTAGAATACATGCATTTTTAAAATGAAATGCTTTAATAGCAGCATATCATATATCACTGTTAACTTATGTTTCCTGGTCTGAATTTCTCTCCTTAAATCATTGTGATAAATGATTCTCTGGCCTCTGTATTATAAAACCTACAGGAAAAGAGATATTTATAAAAAAATGATATTTAAAACATTATAGGTAAAGTATAATTGTACATACTTTTCATTTCAGTCTAAATATATGAGTTAAAGGGAGAAGGGGAGCTGGAACACAAATTTTTCCAACCTAAGAACAGAATAATTGGTTCTTTCTCATTTTTATTGGCTGTTAGAGTTAATCAAATTTCACACAGTAAAATGCAGAAAACATTTAATTCAGTGGCATTCAACTCTAACCTTCAACCAAATTTACTATTTCATATAAAACTAATGATTCTTAAAAATATATACATGATTCCTAACTTCTACATCTAGAGTATCCAGTATAAGTTTTGTTATATCATTCAAGTAAAATAAAAATAAGGATTAGAGCTACACTATCAAAGGTTATAATAAAACAGTCCCAAGTAATTCCTTCAAACTATCATTTATTAATGTTTCCTAAAATAAACTTTAATTAATGTGATGTTAACCTTAAGTTTGAAAGTACCCAGGCCCGACTGAATGAGACCACTACAGGAGAGGAGAAAAGCCCGCGGCACACGCCTGCACACTGATAGCGAGTTCCAGCCACATCACGGGAGATGTGAGGAGCCTTATAAAGAATGCAAACTCTTATGTAAAGCATTCTTCAATGGCCAGAAATTAAACAGGATTCCTGCTAATCCTTGATAAAACTATTATTTTCTAAGCATGATAATCAATTAAAGGAGTTTAAGGTAGGACAATTTTAAGAATCACTAGCATTTTAAAAAGGAGACATATACTGAGGCTTTAAAAAAATTAACATTTGTTTTTCTTTAAATTAGGATTTAATGTAAATATGGAATATGGTCAAGGGAACATGCTGATAAGACTGAGAGAGGAAGGACACATGATCTGTTGCCACTCTTTTTCTATCATCTAATTTACCAGGTTAATATAATTCAAATTCAAAATTCGCACCTAAAATGAAAATGGAAAAAAAAAACAGGTAGCACAGGTAATCGTTAAAATCACAGATTCGAGAGCCTGAGTGCTGTGTTTGTTTGAAAGGTGGCTCTACCATAAATTAGCTACTGAGCAAGCAGTTAATATCTCCTAAGTCTCACTTTCCTTATATATCAAATGTGAATAGTAACAGTATTTATTTCATAGAGTTGTAATAAAGATTAAATTAAAGAAGTTATAAAGTGTTAAAAATATACATGTCAAAGCTTACTAAATAAACGAAGGATCCAATTATTAGAGAATGTTTAATCTTTCAAAATAGAAAAAAAAATCTTGATATTAATTTTTTTTTATTATATCACTTCTCTGTTATGGCACAGTACTGTCAAACATAAACCAAAAAATCCATTAAGTAAAATCTCAAGGAACTTTTATTTTAGGGTCTAGAGAAAATGTCAGATGAACTGAACAAAGAATATTTTTATCACTTAATGTATCTGCTTGGCATCAAACACTAGTAAATTTTTTAAAAAGTTAACATCAAAAATTAAAGAAAAAATGGAGAAGAATTATTTCTGAACATTTACTTTATGTTTTCCAAAGAAGAAACTGTCTAATGTCTAACTAAGCTACTGTGGTGCCATCCATGAAAAGCAGTGTAACTCATGTTAGGTTAACCCAACTGAAAAACCCAGGTGTAGACACCAGTTAAAAAAGGTGGTTTTTTAGGCGCCACAGTCAAATCTGTTTTACATTAGCACATCTACTGCATTTAAAATGTAAGTTACTTTTTTAAATTAAAAAAGGCCTTTTAAAAGCACTTTTGTGTAACTTCTCAGAGATTAAGTGATGGTCAACTGAGTGGTATAACACATAAAATTTCACTGTCACAACAATAATTTCAAATTTAGTAAAATGATCACACATGCAGGAACTTTTTCTGTGGCTATTTTATTGTAAAGCGTTTTTTAAAAGATCCTTTTACATTTTAGTTTTTACTTTTGCTTATGGATCAATTCTTGACTCCACAAAAACTAGAAAATATACTTCTGGTTAAAACATAATAGCCTCAAGAGCAAAACAGTTTGGAAGAAAATAATACAAATTCAATACTAAGTTCAATCCAATTCTACAACGCTATCAATATAAAACATAAGGCATTATAGTTCATCAAATGAATGCCATGTCATATTTTTAAAGAAGGCTATAAAGTACCTTATTTAAGAAGGCCGCCTTTGAAATCAAATAACCTAAATTTGACCCGCAGCCCCACAGCTTCTTAGCTAAATGAAGTGATTGTAAGCAAAATGAACAATCTATTAGTCTAGGTTTTTTCATCAGGGAAATGAGTATTTAAGCTAGCTATCTCATATATGTAGTCTGAAGGTTAGATAATTTCTTAAAAACAGTTCCTGACAATTTTAAAATACTCATAAAAAATAAAAAAGAAACAGCATGTATAAAACAATAAACATTTTGGAAGCAAGTAAGAACAAAAATGAAGTTCCTTTTTCAAATACTACCAAGAAACAGTTTAATGAACAGGCTATAGTTTAAGTAGGTCAAGAGTACATGGTCTAAATGGTCCAACAACAATGCCCTTGCTGGTGTAACTCAGTGGATTGAGCACGGGCTGCGAACCATAGGGTTGCAGGTTCGATTCCCAGTCAGGGCACATGCCTGGGTTGCAGGTCAAGTCCCCAGTGGGGGCCACGTGAGAGGCAACCACACACTGATGTTTCTCTCCCTCTCTCCCTCCCTTCCCTTCTAAAAATAAATAAAATCTTAAAAAATAATAATAATAAATGGTCCAACCACACACACACACAGCCCCACCCTGAAATTCAAGTTTATAAAGAACTGATTATTCACAGAATTAAAAGTTTTATAATGCATAGCCCCACTACAGACACATAACCTGTCAAAATACAAAACTAAATAAACTGTAAACATTTATCAATCTTGAAGCAGGCTATATACCCTTACCTTATCCAACTGTCTTCTAAGCTAGGTCACTTAGCATTTGTTTAGGACAAAACACAAGCTATCTTCTCCTCTCCAACCTCATTTTACCATGAGACTTCATAGTAAACTATTTAAGACTGGTTGCAGGTTGTTTTTTTTTTTGTGTGGGGGGGAGGGGATGGAGGCTATCTATCTATCTAATCTATCTATCTCTATCACCATTTATCCCCCTATAACCTCTTCTACCTCCACCCACCTTCCTGGGAACTGGGTTTTTTTTTTTTTGATATTTATTTATTTATTTTTTTACTAAACAGTGTTTAACAGACACAAACACACAGACTCACTACATACGCCCATCAGCAGGATCAAATTTTCAAAGATGATATAAATGCAATTGAGTATATAATGAAACAATCTTTTCTTTTACATGCAATTCATTGTGAATTTTAAAACATATCTTTTAAGATTAGAAGAAAATATACACAAATCTTAAATAAGTTATTTCTTTGCATATCCTCCTCTAAAGTTTTAAAAAATGATTTGATGATCTTAGAAACCAGACCATCACACAGTAATAATCTGTATTTGGTATTATATGTTTAAAAATGTAGATTTAACTTATGTATAATTGTGGCTCAGGCCTTTGACCCGAGACAAAGCACTCTACGATGATTTAAATCACTGATTAATGTTTTTAATGATGTAAAATCCACCACTCCTGAATTTGAGGCTTACCTGTGCATCAATATCAATGGCAGGGTAGATAGGAAGCATGGCTGAAGGAGAGATGATGGGACTTGGAGTTGGAGTCTGAGGTTGGGAAATGGAAGCAGCAATGCTGTGGGTAGGAGTGTTTGACATTGCAGATGCTCTTCCACTGACTGCTGTTAAACAAAATAACTGCACTTAATAAAGATGAAACACTGTTAGGTAACAGTAAGAAATAATTATTAGAAATTATTTTAAAACTTTTAAAAAACAAAATGTCTACAGGGAGACTGCCATAACACTGTAACTCATTTTCCTAGTTATTTCTGACTTTTGACAATAGTCCAAAATTATAATATATATTGAGAGTAACTTATTTCCTAACTAATAATTCATCTGAATAACAAATTCCCCTCTTTTGGTATGTAATCGCAAAACCTTAATTCAAAATAATCCTGAAAACAAAAGTATTTTTCAGAATTAAAATTATATATAAGTGCAAATGGATGTTGTCCATCATATCTTCTTAAATCAGAAAAGGAATAAAAGGTAAAATAGTCATGTTCAGAAGGAGAAAATGTGATTTTTACCTGGCGATTTTATACCTTATATTCTAAAAACTAATATAAGTAACATCACTGTTGGAGAGAACCTTGCTATCCAATCATTTGAAATACCTCCTACTATTTAATTGCAGACAAGGGGATAATTATATTCTGAATTGTAGTCCTCAGTATGACAGCACAGTCAAATACAAAAATTGGATCCTCACACAGAAGTACAGTTTCTGACAAGTAGAAGTATTCTGAGGGGTGTAAAATATCCACCAATCAACCCAGCAATCACACTGACATATGAGGATAAAATTAAAATATTAGGGTAGAAATAAATGTAGGCATACAGTCATCCCTCAAATACAGATTATTTTTACTTCTTTTAAGTATAATTTACCATATTATTTTCACCAAAATATGCAAATTAAGAAGGGGCTAATTAGGTCAGTACTTGATGTGGGAGAACTCCAAAGGTGGTGGGTGTTGAGAGTACTATGTTCCCTCATTGACTCACTTCTGGAGTTGGTTTGTGAACACCAGTCCTTCTTCCCCCATTAACATGCTACAGTACTAAAGTCTGGGCATTAATCTTTGGATGGTCACCAGTAGTGTAGATGTGTGTTACCAATGTAGTTATATCAACTACATCAGACAGAAAACAATCATGAGTCACAACTGGATCTGAAACCAGGCAAAAGAGGTTATAATCCTGCCAAGAACAAAACTAAAATTGACCTTATTATAACAATTATAAACATGATTGTCAATTAAGAAATCTATTTTACAAAATCCTTAGTTTAGGCACAAACATACACTATACATTATAGCAACACACATTCTATAATTATACATTTTTTAAGTCCACTTAAAAGCCAAAGGAAAAACAAAGGAGGAAACAAACAAAACAAAAACAAAAACAAAAACAAAAAAAAAAAACACGAAACATGTTTGAATCCTTAGGAATCAGATCAACAGAAAAGGGCTTATACTAATATATTAAATTGATCATCTAATGACCTTCATTATTATTACTCCATATTATGTAGCTTGTATACTAATAAAAAAATCAAGAGAATTTAAATGTACATATTCTATATATACATTTCAAAAATATAAAATTTATGGCTCTTAATATAGATTCCATATTCTCTTTTAATTGGGTCAATTTTTTCAAATGAAAATGCTAAATACAAAAATTAGGTTAAACAAAATGCCCACCAATCTGTCCAAAGAACTGATTGTAATCAGTAAAAATGTAATACAAAGAACTGATTGTAATCAGTAAAATGTAATACAATTTACATTTCAACTGGAGTAAGTTCTTTTAAAGAACGTACTAAAATAAGTTTCCTTACTTTTGGTGAAATTGGTTGCTCTTATCACCTCATCTAAAAGGAGACAGGAAAATCAATTCTCTCATTTCCTTTCCTTATTTAAAACTAAATAACTGCCTGTCGCTCATCCATTCTCTATACTTAAAAGTAATCATTATAAATATGTAGGTATGTAAAGGAACTCTGATGCAGCTCTTTACATGTGGGACTTCATTTACGGTTAACCTTAAAGAGGGAGAACCAGGTGCTCAGAAAAGTTTTAACATCAGGTGAGGAAAGAGGGAAACCTGAGAGTATAGCAAAGGCAAGGTATTAAGGCGGTTAAACAGAGGACTGGTATTGCTTTGGCAAGTTTGCAGAACAGGGAAGGCAGATTTTGACCAGCCAAGTGCTAGAGAAAAAGACACTGAACCCTGTTAACAGCAGTCTAATAAGCGGGAAATAAAGGATAAAGAACAGAGTTTTATGCTGAAGGAGGGAAGGACGACTGAGCCTAATGAGGTTGTAAGATAGTAAAAAACCCAAAGAAAGAAATGAAATGGTCATTAGTCAACTGAAAGAACAAGTACGAGCACAGAAGTTTGAGAGAGTCTGCAGAGCTGAGGGCATGAGTGCGTATGTGTGTGCACACGCTTGACAACAAGGAGAGGTTTCAGGTAGGTAGCTGGGTTTTGAAAAATCCTGTTCTTCCTTCTGGCCATCTCTCCTATCCCTATGTAAATGAGCATAATAAAGAGGTCAAGTATTTTCATAATATGACAAATATTTGTCATATTTTCTGAAAAGTTATGTGCTTGAACTATTTTTTATAAGAAAACACCTGGAACACATAGGCAGAATTTAATGGTTTTGTTTGGTAAGTGAATCAACAGAAAAACTACTTCACAAACCTCTGATAATCTGGATCAGCACACACTGTACAACTAACCAACAAATCACTGTTGATAATGTCCTATAACATCAGGTCAATTCTGATAGCACATCAAAAAAAAATTATATATTCATTGGTATGGAATGCCCATTCTTCATTTAATTGGATAAATAACACTTTATACATTCTTTGGTAGATCAACTGACATAAGTAATAATCAAATTTAGAATTTTTGGCTGCTGTGTTCCAATTTTCCTAAGATATCTCATTCTTTTAAATTGTATTCCCAATTATTATAAGCAGTTAATGGTGATTAGTAGCGTACAAATCTATAGAACAATTTTATACTTATCAATGAGAATATTTACAGTTCTTACTAATAACAGCATTTTTCCTCCAAGGTGGTAATTGTACCCTATAAAATTAGCAGAGACTTTCATTTCATGTATTACTGTTGAGGTGATACTAAATGAAAACTGGAAATGGGAAACTAGAGCAATTTGTAAGTATAGAAAATCTGCCTTAGCTGGTTTCTTAGTTTCTGAGTGTTAGGCTAAATATGTCAACACTATACACTTTGTATTCTTTTAAAAGGTGAAAGTTAAATTACATATAACCTCATCATAATATATAATGCTACTAAACATAATTTCAAAATTAGAACAATTCAATAATCTTTTAAAATATAGACCAAAGAGTAAAAAAAGGGGGAAAGGACTTTTTACTCCCTTTGTTTTTTCTCTTTTGTTCTTCGAATTTTCTTTTTCCTTTACCCTTTTTAAATGAAGAATATGATCCTTCTCAGTAAAACATTCTTATGGCTTATAATCCTGAAAAATGTCACTGTACTACTTTGTTACACAATTCTTGGAAAAATAAGCACCAAAAAAGTACAACCATTAAAACCACCTTTTAAAATATTTCTTCTAGCCAGTGAAATTAATTATCATGGAATAAAATTTCTCTGACTACACATTAAAAGAGATATTTATGATACTACGAGGGGGGACCACCCCTTCCCATATACAATTAGAAAGAGACTACACATTAACATTCACAGGGGATGAAATCACTGACATACAGTATAATCAAACCCTATTTGGTTTGGTACTTTATTATTGTTTTAAAGGTAAGTTTTTGTTTTGTTTTATTTTGTTTTAAATACCCATCAGGTTTGAAGTCTGATCCATTAAGATATTAAGTATTTCTGTTCACAAATAAGCTTCCTGATGTCCCACTAAGTTACTAAGTTCTATACTTCAACTTCTATCAATTCTCAGTTTACTGGTGTGAATACAGAAGCAAAAAAGACAAAATTCAATCTCAGTATTCTGAACTTAAAAGAGCAAAAAATGAAAACAAAAACAAAAAAATCAAACATCAACCCACTACTGAAAAACCTAGATTCCCAGCCTACTCGGCTAAGCCAGAAAGTTTCAGTCACTTGTATTGAATGAGCTAATCTTTAATTTGACCTGTATCCATCTGAGAATTTCTGAGATTGAACTAATACTTCTAAAGATACACATGGGTCAAGAGTCCAAAAATAGTTCCCAAGTTGGGCAATGGCAAAAAATTCTGGCACACTCTTACTCGCCTTAAGCAAATCATATTTTGATACCTGCTCATAACAATATAAACCCACCTGCCATGATGTCATCCAGCGTGTCATTGAGGGTCTGAGCAGGGCTGGCTACCATTAACCCTTGTTGTGTTTCTGTCAGAATTCCTTGCCCCAGCCCTGCCAACTGTGCTTGGCCCAGTACTGGCTGTCCAACTATCACTCCTTGCAGTTCTGTAAGATTTGCGATGGACCCAGGAGGCAATGGACCTGCAGCCAGAGGCAAAGCTTGAGGCATGGCCAGAGGCTGGATTGGTGCAAAACCCATCTGAGCTGCAGTCTGCTGGGGTTCATCTTTAAGCAAAACGGGATCCACTTGCTGTAATCGTGCATAGTCTCCTTCGGAAAGCTGTTCTCCAACCCCAACAGGAGTTAGTAGTCCCAGATGTTGGCAAGATTGTTGCTGCTGCTGCTGCAGTTGAATTCTTTGAGCTTTAACTTCTAGATACTGCTTTTTTAGCTGCTGCTGAGTTTTCAGTTGTAACTCTCGTTCTACTTTCTGTAGTTCCTCCAAAATCTTTTGTTTCTTCTGAATTTGTTCCTCCCTTGTTTTGTTCAGCTCCTCGATCTTCTCCTTGGTAAGTTGATCAGCATGAGCCAGTTCCAAGGACTGCAGCTGTGCATTTTTTTCTATGGCTTCTTTTATCCTCTGTTCCAGTTCTGTTAACTTTCCCTGAGCCTCTTCTACAATGCTCTCTGGAGACTGATTGGTGATGTAACCCTGTACATCCTGGCTGTTTGCTGGCAAATGGCTGCTGGACTTTTGTTTAGAAGCAGCTGTGTGAAAAAGAAACCCCCTCAGAAGTGCACATGAATGGCATCCTCATTACAGAGTTACTGTTGGGAGGGTTAGTGCCAACAGTTATGCACCAAGTTATCATAGCCACAGAAGGTGAAAATGCACTGTAGAGGAGTTAAAAACAAATTCACCTTCTTCATCGTAAGTATAAAATGTATGTATATTATGTGCATAGAGTAATCTTTGGGAAATTAATTTCAGAAATTTTAAAATATCACATGGCTAAAATCAGACAATAGAGGGATGCAGGTTTGTGATATCTATAAAGTACAATTAAAGTAAAATCTAAGGCTATGTGTAATCTGGTCATAATAATGTAAAATTTATCAAAAGAATAAAGAATGCTAAATCATTAAGATGTAGAGAAAACTTAGACCTCTAAGTCAAGGTTTTTCCACATCTAGTAGTCTGTGCCTTTTAAACACACACACATACACACAAAGAGTACCCAAACCACTGATAAGTACCAGGAAATTAAAATCCAACTTAAATATGTCTTTCTTGGGGCCTACCATCTTCAAGACTGATAAAGCAAGATATAAATTCACATATTCACATAGCTACCTGGCCAGTAGAGAATTGGCATTCAGTTTCCCTGGAAGAAAAGATGTTGGACTACATCATCCACTGTATCTTCTGATAGCCAGATGAAAAAACAGATTTGGCTACAGGTACAACAATCAGTTGTTTGAAGCTATAAACTGAAAAAGGTGCCAAGGCTCTAGATTGGTAGTAGTGATTGGAAAGAGCTGGTGGTAATACTTAGTATTCTTGTTGGTAAAATAGTATAGGTAGCAAAAAACCAAAAAATGTAAACCACATTGGTTCTGCAGGTAAAACTTTTTAAAAAGAAAAACTGATTAAAATTGGTAGCTGTAATGTTTTGGGACATAACTTATGAGCATGCACTGTGTAACATCCACAAGGCAAATATGGACCTCAGAATTCTAGAGAAACAAACAAGCATATCTGAAGTAACTTTGAATTATTGGTTGAGAAAAGGTATGTATCCCAGATATAAAATTGTATTACACCAGTTACTATAAAATAAATTTTAACTTTAATATAACTTGTTAATTTTATGTTTCATATCACTACAGAAATTTAATTTACAAAAAAGCGCTGCCCAACTATACCCAGCCTAACATTTTAACATGAATAGAAATGACTGGTTATTAGAAGAAATCATGGATTATCAGAATTGCATCTGAATTTCTCTTGATATAACTTCTAATTCTAGCACAATGAGTGCTCTTAACTATCTTTTCTCCCAATAATAAGCTTTTTTCATTGGTAAAAATATCTTTAATTATGCCAACTTGATAAAATTCAATTTTTGTGGAAAAATAATTTTAAATGGCTAGGTTTTTGTAATCTTATCATTTTTACCTGGAGAACATGTTAGAAACAGTCTTTAGAAGTATAACTGACCTTTATTCCTGATGGGGAGAGTGGTGGCAACATTGGCAGGCGGCTTATCAGGCTCCTGTGGTGGGACGACCATGGGCAGTGCTTGAACTGGTACACGAGGAGCCTAAGACAAAGGAAAGTAATGACGTGTCTGCTCTTCCTACACCCTCCATTAAATAATATGCTTTGAATGAAGAAGCTGTTATAAAGACTTATTTGAAATACACTTAATATGGCATTACTCTCAGACAAAGACATATTTACTCAAAATGTGTTGGTACCCAATTATTTCCCATGACATTTTCAAATGAACAGTGAATTCAAATGGTTTATTCTGGCCATAAGAGAGCAAAGCAAAGTCCTAACAATCTAAATATTATACCAGATGTTCATTAACCACATCAAGTACATCTACAAAAGAGAACTTCATACTGCAACCAAAAAATAATCTAGCTTAAACTGAAACTCTGAGAAAAAGAGGGCTAAAGAAAATATAATATAAAATGCTCAAGTTTTCATCTTACCCTATTTAAATCGTGGGATGGGGGCGTTAACTGAGTGACATCTGGTGGAGGGGCTGAAAGCAAGTTATTAGGATAGTCCAAGAGATAGCAAACAACACTTGTATGGCCACCTTTTGCTGCTTCTATTAACATAGTTGAGCCATCCTAAAAGAGTGAATATGGAAGGAAAAAAAAAATTTTAAGTAAGTTAATTTACAGAACCATTAAGGAAGATAAAGGCAATAGGCCCAGACACATTAAAATCATAGGTTCAGTAAAGAATATCTTCCTCTAATAAAACAGAAGAAAATGAATACACTTGGAATGCCATTATAAATGGAACTTATACATGATTTTCTAAAATTCAAGAATAAAAACCCCACAGTGCTACCTGAAACCTCTGAGTTACATACTTTTAAACGGTGAGTGGGATCTGCCCCATGAGCTAAAAGTAGTTCCACCACGGCCAGATGACCCCCTGCGCAAGCCAGGGATAGTACAGTATGGTCATTATTAGCTGTAGTTCTGTTCACATTTGCTCCTGAAACAGACAAGGCACGGAAAATCATGTTATTAGAGTGTAGTTTCTTAAGTTACAGTAAATTTCAAAATCATAAAGGGTAGAGAGAACAGTATAATAAAGCCCCACGTAGCCATTACCCAGTTTCAAAGATTATAACCATGCAGCCAACCTTGTTTCACACACCACCACATCACTTCTCTTCTCCCATCCTGAATTATTCTAAAGCAAATCTCAAATATGATACAATTTCATCTATAAATATTTCAGTATGTGCCAGTAAAAGATAAAGATAAAAGAATAGCCCGGCTGGCATAGCTCAGTGGATTGAGCGCCGGCTGGGAACCAGAGGGTCCCGGTTCGATTCCCAGTCGGGGCACATGCCTGGGTTGCGGGCCAGGTCCCCAGTGAGGGCCATGTGAGAGGCAACCATACATTGTTCTTTCTCCCTTCCTTCTCCTCTCTCTAAAAATAAATAAAAAAAATATTTAAAAAAAAAAAAAGAATATATTACTAATGGGACTGCTGCTTTTAAAAAGTAAAATATAATATTTTATTTACATTTTAAGTTATTCAATAGAAAAGAGGACTAAAAACCAATGAAAATAAACACTGCTCCCCATGGGCTAAATATGTAGAGAATGAACACGAGATACAAAGTTAATAGTATCATCTTTTCCAGTGGGATTATCTAAGGATGAAACCAGGTATTTGTCTTTAATTTGGAGCACTGTGCTAAACAATGTAGAAAACAAAAATAGCCCTGGCTGGTGTAGCTCAGTGGATTGAGCGCGGGCCAGGAACCAAAGGGTCCCGGTTCGATTCCCAGTCAGGGCACATGCCTGGGTTGTGGGCCAGGTCCCCAGTGAGGGCCATGTGAGAGGCAACCACACATTGTTGTTTCTCTCCCTCTCTTTCTCCCTCCCTTCCCCTCTCTCTAAAAATAAATAAATAAAATCTTAAAAAAAAAGAAAACAAAAATAAAAAAAAACAAGAAGAAACTAGAATCAGATTCATCATTAAAAATAACCATAAAAGACAGGGTATAGTGATTATGTAAGTAATTCCATTCTTCAAAAATACTATGGTAAAAACATACATCACAATTAAGAGTTCAAACTGACTAAAATAATTTAATCAGTAAGATATTTCTGATTTATTTTCTCTACCTATAAACAATTAAACTGTACATTTTGTTAGTACTTTCAGTAAGAAGGAAATGACATAAATTTCATTTTTAATTGTATACATTCTTCCTATACAGTCTTTCTTTTTTACAAAGTTAAGCAGTGACATAAACATAAAAATCCAGACTTCCAGCCAATATAGAGGCATAGGTAGATACACTGTGCCTCCTCGCACAATCAAAACAGGAACGATAACAAGTTAAAAAACAAAAAATAACCAGAACTGCCAGAAAATCATAACTGTATGTTAAGTCCGACAACCAGGAAGTTAAAGAAGAAACATTCACTCAGACAAGTAGGAGGGGTGGAGATGGGCGACCTGGGTGGAAAGGACGCCCAGCAAGGTGGCAGCTAGAGGACCAGGCGGTTCCACATTTGAGTGCCAATAAACCATAAGGAACAACTAGGGAACAACACAGACCACACAACTCAGGGTTCCAGTGCAGGGAAATAAAGTCTCAAAACCTCTGGCTGTAAAAATCTGTGGGAGTTGCAGCAGCAGGGGAAACTCCCAGCCTCACAGGAAAGTTTGTTGGAGAGACCCACAGCATCCTAGAACATACACAAACACACCCACCCACCTAGGAATCAGCACCAAAGGGCCCAATTTGCTTGTGTTGGGGGGGGGGGGTAAGTGACTGATAGCTTGCCAAGAGCCAAGCAAGAGGTGCTGTTCCCTCTTGACCCTGCCCCCACATACAGCACCACAATTCCTAGACATGGGTTGCCCCACCCTGGCAAATACCTAAGGCTCCGCCCTTTGCTACGTAACAGGCATGCCAAGACCAAAAAAAAAAGTGGCCCAAATGAAAGAACAGATCAAAATTCCAAAAATAGAACTAAGTGATGAAGAGATAGCGAACCTACCAGATGCAGAATTCAAAACATTGGTAATCAGGATGCTCACAGAAATGGTTGAGTATGGTTGTAAAATAGAGGAAAAAGTGAAGGCTATGCAAAGTGAAATAAAGGAAAATGTACAGGGAACCAACAGTGATGGGAAGGAAACTGGGACTCAAATCAAGGATTTGGAGCAGAAGGAAGAAATAAATATTCAACCAGAACAAAATGAAGAAACAAGAATACAAAAAAATGAGGAGAGGCTCAGGAACCTCCGGGACAACTTTAAACATTCCAATATCTGAATCAGGGGTGCCAGAAGGAAAAGAGGAAGACCAAGAAATTAAAAACTTATTTGAAAAAATAATGAAGAACTTCCCCAATGTGGCAAAGGAAATAGACTTCCAGAAAGTCCAGGAAGCTCAGAGTCCCAAAGAAGTTCGACCCAAGGAAGCACACACAAAGACATATCATAATTACATTATCCAAGATTAAAGATAGGGAGAGAATCTTAAACGCAGCAAGAGAAAAAGAGAGTTACCTACAAAGCAGTTCCCATTAGATTATCAGCTGATTTCTCAAAAGAAACCTTGCAGGCAAGAAGGGGCTGGAAAAAAGTACTCCAAGTTATAAAAAGGCAAGGACCTACAGCCAAGAATACTCTATCAAGCAAAGCTATCATTTAGAATGGAAGGGCAGGTAAAGTGCTTCCTAGATAAGGTAAAGTTAAAGGGGTTCATCATCACCAAGCCCTTACTATATGAAATGTTAAAAGAACTTATCTAAGAAAAAGATGATCAAAATATTAACAATAAAATAACAAACTCACAACTATCAAAACTGAACCTAAAAAAAAGAAAAACCAAGAACAAAAACAAACTAGAACAGGAACAGAATCACAGAAATGGAGATTACATGGAGGGTTATCAGTGGGAAGGGCGAGAGAGTACAATGGGGGACAAGGTACAGGGAATAAGAAGTATAAATGTTAAGTACAAAATAGGCAGGAGGAGGTTAAGAATAGTACAGGAAATGGAGAAGCCAAAGAACTTATATGCATGACCCATGGACATGAACGAAGAGGAGGGAATGCTAATGGGAGGTGGAATGCAGGGGGGAGGGGAATAAAAGGGAAAAAAAATGGGACAACTGTAATAGTATAATCAATAAAATATACTTTAAAAAAACATAAAAATCCAAGTTCCAAGATATATCATTACATGAATAGAACACACTTCACGTTACCTAAACCCTCAAAGTTTTATACAGAGAAATTTCTTTATGATAGTGTTTCCTGACAAAGGTGTTATTCAGTATGACAAGTCTTCATATTTGGAACTGTCCTATGAATTGCTGGACGTTTACCAACCACCTATCCACAAAATCTCAGCATGTGATACTGAAAAAATGTCTTTTATCTGTCAATCTTTAAATGCCTAAGGGCAGGGAAGAGACACCTTTGGGGGGAAAAACCCTATTTTACACAAACCTACCTTTACTAATTAAGAACTGCACAGTACAAACATGACCAGCTCTCGCAGCTTTCATTAAAGGAGTTCTTCCACCTTCAGATTCATGCTCCTGTTTAAAAAATACAAACTTAATTGATATATGAATGCTAGCGAACAATTACTCTTTTTTGTGAAAATCAAATGGAAAACAATTGCACTAATTTCTCAATATAAATATATTAAATATCATTCTTTGAAGGAAAATTAACGAATACAATTTTCAATTTAAGAAATCTGAATTTAGAAACGTCCTACTGAAATAACTTAAGAACTGGAGTTCTAGTCATGTGATTGTGATTCCCTCATCCAAATCCATCTGGATAGTTTTTTCCTCCTTTCCACACAAAGGATTGTGAAACCTGAACAGTGAATGGTGCCACTCTGGCACAGCCCTCTTAAAACAATCCACATTATTAGCATTAATCTCGTCCACTCCCAGTGATTTTGCCCTCCTCGGTTTGTATCCTGCCTGTATGAATTTCTATAAGTACATCACTCCAGCCTTATGACTTTCCATTATTTCTACTTTACTTTATATAAAAACAACAAAGCTAGCAATAACTTAAATAATTCTAAAACCACTGATTATAAAATATTAATAGAGATTTCAAGATCTCAAAAGGATAGAGAATCTATTGCATTCCTGTGATTTCTGGATAACTGAGAACACTACTGGAAAAATTTTCAGGTCTTAGAATATACAGGTTTGAGAAAAAAATACCTTTTATAAAGTATTATATGTATATATTTTCAATGCTCACATCTGATGAACAAGTTTTGATTTTTCTCTTAAGCCATACATTAGGTTATTCTAATTGCAATTAACTGAGCAATATTACATTGCTGCATGTTTCATAGCCACTGTGGTAAACACTGGATATATTAGTTCTTAAACTGAAGAAACTCAAAAATCGAGTAATATACACACATTTAATTAAAATATAATGTGATATAAGTACTTCAAGAGATACTAACACACAGAGCTGAAAGAGACTGCAATAATAATAATCTAATTCAACACTCTCCTTTCATAAATGAGAAAAAAGAAGTTAAATTAAGTTTACAAAATTAGTTTATGAAGCATCTTATTTCTGCCTATAAGTGAATTTGTCATAAACAATGAACTTCTTTAGGAAAACACATTTATTTGTTAATCTCAGTCCCAAGAACATATGAGTGCTTATGTTTTAACTAAAACTAAAACCACCTTTCCATGTCTCACTCCTCCACCCTCACAGGCTAAACTGGAAGACCAGTTGTGTGATTTTCCCCAGGCACATTTGCGCTATGCTTCCCTACCTCTCAGGCTATGCCAGCCCTACACTGTTTCTTCCAACTAGAATATCTCTCTTCTGTCACAGCACTGCCACTTATGTTACACCTTCCTAAATGTTACCCAGCCCAGAATCACAACAGTCTTAGATGATATATTTACCTCTTCCGACCTTGTTTACTCTCTGCACTTTCCCTAGGACATCTCGTGATAATCTTCCTATAATGACCTCAGTATTTCAACCTTCTTACTAAACTAAGTTACTTGAAAAAAAAGATTATTTGTTAAATATCCATATTTTAAACTACTTATTTAATAATGCTTAAAACAGTGTAAGAACAATTTGTTTCCTAAGTACAGTGAAATGCCTCTAAGCTACACTTGTCTTTTTTTACCAAATCAAAAAAGCTTCTAAAAATGGCTAAAAACCTAAGTTAAAATAGCTTTGTATTAACATATCTAACACAAAATTTTCACTTTGTGTGTGTGTGTGCAGAATGAGGGGTAGTAAATTTGTTAGTCCTAATAACAAGGAAAACACTAATGGACACCAAACAGTAGAGAAAAGAAAAATGTGATGGCAGGAGATAAATAAAGGTAAAAAGGCTAACATAAAATTTGAAATAAAGAAATACCTTTTGTCTAAATTCTCCATATAATTTTAAATTAATTTATTGTATTATTTTAAGTACTAGGATTTAAAAAGTGACAAAGCTTACCAGATCTGCTCCTGCCTGAAGTAAGACATCTGCTACATCAGTGTGACCATTTTCACAGGCATAAGTTAGTGCTGTGTCCCCTGTTGCTGTTGTTGCATGAACATTAGCTCCTGTAATATTATTAAACAATACATGGACTTAATAAAAAAATCATAAAACACAAATGCATAGAAATTTCTTCTAAATAAGCCATATCTCCTCAAATTAGACAGAACAGCCTTATACACTTCTAAAAATAAAGAATATTGTCTGTATCTTTAAAAGCAAAATAGAAATAAAATTAGAATAGATCATTACTTGAAATTTAAGCTGCCTATACTTCAAACAGCAATAAAGTAAATTATTTATTCATAGTACACACAAATTTTATCATATCACTTTTTCACACATATTCAATGTATCATAATATTAGAAAAAATTACTTGCATTGTAACATTTTTACTTATATAAATCATATAAAAACTCCCAAATGTAAAAATGCCTACCTGCTGCTAATAAGTATTTAACTAACTCCAAATGACCCTCTTGAGCAGCTTCCATTAAAGGGGTAGAACACCCTAGTTCTATATCAGCTCCTGCCTTAATTAGAAAGTCAGCCACTTCCAGAAAGCCTCCGCAGCAAGCCAGAGTCAAGGCAGTTTCTTGAGTTTCTTCTGTCTGTGCATTGATATTTGCTCCTAAAATAATTATTTAAAGAAAGTCATGAACTTATTCCAGAGAGAAGCAAACCATGACTGTTTCCTAATAAACCATACTTCGAAAATGAATCTTTACGTTACTTTACTAAATAATAAAGTGACTCTCCCCTTCTCTGAGAAACAGTTAAAAACAAATTATCAAATCCTAGCCATTAGTCCATATTAGATGTACAGAGCTTAAGTAAAAGTTATTCAGCCAGAAGTAACAAGTCAGGTGATGAAAGAGCTTAGAAAAATAAACTACATTTTCTCCTTATAAAGATTCAAAAAAAGATGATGATAATAATAACAGCTAATGTTTAATATGCTAGTGCTGTATTTTCCAGGCAGTATTAAAAGCATTTTAGCCTTAGCTGGTATGGCTCTGTGGATTGAGCACCAGCCTGTGAACCAAAAGGTCACCAGTTTAATTTCCAATCAGGGCACATGCCTAGGTTGCAACCAAGGTCCCCAGTTGGGGGCATGTGAAAGGCAACCAATCGATGTTTCTCTCACAAGTCAATGCTTCTCTCCCTCTCTTTCTTTCCCTTTCCCTCTAAAAATGAATAAATAAAATCTTTTAAAAAACAAATAAAAACATTTTACATGTTATTATTAGCTCCATTTTACAGCTAAGAAAATTGAGGTTAATTAACTTGCCCAGGGTCACAACATTATCATCATCATTATTACCACCATCACCATAGCTAACACTTAA
>PVJI01005649.1:0-13872 GCA_004026765.1 Micronycteris hirsuta
TTGATTGGGACTCTCTGTATTTCCTGGATTTGTGTGGCTTTTTCTCTCATCAGATTAGGGAAGTTTTCCACCATTATTTTTTCGAACAGGTTTTCCATCCCTTGCTGCTCTTCCTCTCCTTCTGGTATCCCTATAATACGAATATTGTTACGTTTCATGTTGTCCTGCATTTCCCTTAATACCTCTTCATTCTTTCTGAAACTCTTTTCCTGTTCTTGCTCTTTTTGGTTGCTTTTTTCAACCTTGTCCTCCAGCTCGCTGATCCGATCCTCTGCCTCATCGAGCCTACTTTTGATTCCTTCTATTGTGTTCTTCAGTTCAGATATTGTATTCCTCATTTCCTCTTGGCCCTTGTGAATAACTTCTATTTCCTCTTTCATGTTGATATAGTTTTCAGTGAGTTCATTATACTTTCCCTGTAGTTTCTGGTAGTTTTCTGTAAGTTCATCAAGCTTCTCGAGTTTCTTGAGCTGCCTGATAACATATGCTTTGAACTCAATATCTGATAGTTGGCTTGCCTCTGTTTCATTTATCATTCTTTCTGGGGCTTCCTCCTTTCCTTTCATTTGGGGATTGTTTCTTTGTCTTCCCATTGTTTGTGGGATTCTTCTTTCTAGCCTCTGGTTTTTAAACTGATCTGTCAAGTTCTCTGAAGCAGCGAAGTTAATTTTGTGTCACTCTCTGTTTTGTGGGCTGACTCTTGTCTGGGTCCCACTCTATTCTCTTCACAATTCCAGTTTTTAATGTCTCACTGCAGGCGCGCCTGGCGAAAACGCAGCCGAGCACTCAGCAAAGCCCACAGCCGCACCGAGAGAAACCCGTGGGAACTGGGAGGGCCAAGACTGGTGGACCAGGCAGTCCCTCTTCCGCGTGCAGACAGATTGGGCTGATTTTTATAATATATTTTGAATATAACCCCTTGCTGGAGCTGTTGTTTGCAGCTACCTTCTTCCATGCAGTTGATTGCTTTTTTGTTGTCAGTTTCTTTTGCTGGGCAGAAGCTTTTTAGTTTGGCATAGTCCAATTAACTTATTTTTGCCTTTACTTCCCTTGCCTTTGAGGTCAAATTCATAAACTCTTCTCTAAGACCAGGATCTTAAGTTTAGTACCTATATTTTCTTCTATGTAATTTGTTATTTCAGGTTTTTTATACATTTTGAGTTATTTTTGTGTATGGAGACACACTCTAGTCTAGTTTTATTCTTTTGCATGTAGCTTTTGAATCTTTCCAACACCATTTACTGAAGAGGCATTCTTTTCTTCATCCTATGTGTTTGTCTCTGTTTTCAAAGATTATTTGCCCATATGTATGTAGTTATATTTCTGGGCTCTGAATTTTGTCCCATTGGTCTGCGAGTCTGTTTTTCTGCCAATCCCATGCTGTTTGGGTTATCATCGCTTTGTAGTATGATTTGAAGTCAGGGAGTATGATATCTATGGCTTTGTTCTTTTTTTCTCAGAATCACTTTGGCTATTTGGAGTCTATTGTGATTCCATAAAATATGATTTTATTTTTTTCTTTTTATTTAAAAATTGTCAATGTAATTTTGACAGTGATTACATTAAATGTGTATATTGATTTATGCTGATTCTTTCAATCCATGAACATGGATTCTCTCTTCTTTTTGTAAATATTTTATTGTATTTTTCCATTACCATTTATCCCTCTTGTATCCATGAGTCTTGGACATGGACAACTTGAACTATCTTTTCATTTCATTATATCTTTTTCAATCTCTTTTGATAAAGTTTTGTAGTTTTATAGAATTACTCATAAAATATTTTTAGTTGGTAGAATTATTAACTTTATGGTGCAACATTTTATCCTTAAATTTTGTGGCAGGTGCCAGACCTGTATACTAATAACAGCAATGATTTTTTTTTTTAATCTGGGAAGCAAAGACAATAATAAAGTTCTCCATATGTTACTCTATTTTTTATGTTTGAGATCTGGATTTTCTTAACTTGGTTGGAAAATTTCTATCAAATTTATGATGAGAAGGGAGACCTACATGATAGGTTTTTCTGTTTTCTGAGTGATAAAATACAAATCTTCACATTAAAATTAAGTGTATATGTCACTATTTTAAAAGTCTTTGTAATTAACCTCATGCTGTGAGGAGAAATTAGCTTATGTAAATGTCCAGAGAAATTTTTGGAATTGCATTTGATTTTACTTAGAAGTTGGCAAAAAACAACAACAACAACAGCAATGCACACTGGAATTCTGTCCAGAATTTTGCTATAGATTTATCAGCTAACCCAAAAACAGTAAGGAAGAAGAAAAAGGAAAAGGAATTGTTATATTGGGATATTTATAATTAAATCATTTATAAGCTTCTTTCTTTTATACTTCTTCCATGCTCTGTTACCCGTGGACAAATGCCATATGCCATTAAAGCAATTGGCTCTTTAAACTGGACATTGTCCAAAGACCAGTGTGTAAAAATGAAAAATAAATAAGTATTGAAGCCAGGATGTTATACATCTTATCTTAGGAGTGTTATTAATTCAGAGGTACCATATGTGATCGCTGTTTATGGTTAGCATGGTCAAAATCATTATTAGGTATTCTGAACCTCCGATGCTAATTCCAGTGTCATGAATTCAGTTTAAAAGCAACTTTTCTGCCGTCAGGTGCTGGCAAAACTTCAAAGGTAACATTCAAAGTCGGAGAGCTTAAAACCATGCAAGCTTATTTAGATTCCCTAAATGGTCCGGTTTAGGAGATTTCTGGGCATTTGAAGCTTCGTAAGCCATTGCAGAGTGAAAAAAAGTTAATCTGTGCAGCTACATTTTCAGTAACATGACATTGGGTTCATTTCAAAGGCTTTTCTTCTTGGGTATCAAACCATGCTCAGGATTTCTCCAGGGTGTAGGATACGCACTCTTTCTTAGTTATTTTTAATGAAGACATTGCTTCTCATGCTGAGGATTATATAGTCAGAGTCTAATGATATTTGTGGGTTTTATTTTTATATCAAAGAGCAAAAAATGGGCTCTTTTCTAAATATTATATATACCCCTACATTTTTTTAACCCTTTGTGACAGCATGGAAGGACCTGGAGAACTTCATGCCAAGTGAAATAAGCCAATCAGAGAAAGACAAATACAACATGATTTTGCTCATAATGTAGAATCTAATGAACAAACTGAACAAACAAGGAAAATGGGGACAGACTCATAGATGGCGAGCAGGATGACACGTTATAGGGGGTGTAGTGAGGGGTGAGGGGGATTGAGCAGAAAGGAGAAAGGACTCACGGACATGGACAGCAGTGAGGTGATTGCTGGGGGGAAGAGGGTACAAGGAGACTAAATGGTAATGGAAAAATACAATAGATTAAGGAAAAAATAAGTAAGCAAATAAAATGTAATTAAAAGATATATAACCGAAACAAAAGGGAAACTGCATTTTAGGCCTACAAATACAGGCAAACTTTGGAGAAAAACTGACATTTATGACTGTAAGGTTGGCATCAACTCAACATCGCATTTAAAATATAAGATTCTAAGTGCACATTCATAGCTCTCTCTCTCGTTGAAACATTGTTACAAACTAACATCTAATTTTCTAAGATGTATGAGATGAACGTTTTTGTATCATTGACTATTCTATCAACATTTACTTTCAATTGTTAAGAAACTGAGAGTTATTAAAATATATAGAATAGGATTCTGAATAGTAAAATTGGTAACTAAATGTTTTAGCAAAATTATCTCTATTTTCTTTTCTTTAAATGAGAAAAACATTTTTCTCTTTGATATGTTACATCAAAGTGTTTTACTCTCGGTGTTTTTTCTACATAAAATAGGCAGAAGTTTTCATCAAAATATAAAATTAACACTGTTAAAAAGATAAACTAGTACCTATTAAAATTTGTGAGTTATTTGAGCAAGTCTTCCGAATAGAGCTGTATCCAATCTAGAGACAGAAAAGAGCTTTTAGGAGCTCTGCCAAATGAAAGACTTGTACAGGCTGAGAGAAGGAATAAGGAAGTTACACTGGTAAGAAGGCTCGGTTACTGCATTGCTTTCCTTAAGGGGATGGCAGGTTTCTAATAGGTAGATTCTCTAACTCATGCTAATCAGGTGATTCCTAATCAATGGCTTAAAATTCCATTTCTGGGAGAGCCAAACTGTAATTAAGGCTGGATTTGCTGCTACGGGGTTTAGTTAGCATAAGTATCTTCACTGGGGCTTGTTGCCTCATTTTTAACATACTTAACTGAAATCTGTACATTGGCCTAATATTGTGTTCAGCCACTGTCCCTACGTTTGGGTATATTTTTGTACTTGAAATGTAAGTATTGAAAATTTAAAACATTGATTTAGCCGCATAACCCATCTTGAGTTTTTAATTATTATTATTTTTTAATTGGCAAATTCTACATCATATCTCACCCACTTGATTATAAGTTTCTGGACCACAGTGGCTTTATCTTAAAACACATTTTTGTTTCAAGCTCACGGTTTCTATGCCCAATGCTTCAAAAGAAAGGCCAATATTCAAAAGATCAGAGTTTGGAGCAAAGAAAGGTTTATTGATCAAGAAAGCCTAGCTGGAGATGATGGGAGAACCAATTCTCAAATCCATCTTAAGAAAATCTGGAAACCATGTGTTTTTATTGTAAGGGACAGGCAAGGGTGGGTGCTGGCCACAGACATGTAGGCATCCGAAGGGAACCTAGGAAGAGTGGGAAAGTTCTCAATCCCTTCGTTGGGGATTGGTCCATTAACCCTCACTGATCTGAGTCCAATTATGGAGACTCCTGTGAATTTTGAAAAAGTGATTATTTTATGCCTATTTCCCCACTGCTTTGCTGATAAGGGAACTGCTGAAGCCTCAAACTGAATTCCTTTAGGTAATTAGCCTGTCTATAGGAGGAGCTAACAGCCTGAAGGTCACGAGCGAGAGGAAGCATTGCATACTGTTGCATTTTCATCTCTGAGCACCTTTTACACTATTCGTCACAGCATAGATTGACTTAAGCCAGTTTCAGATAATTGAACATATGAAATAATGAATCATCAAATTTTGATAATTATTAGAGATTCACATTCATGACTCTAACCCCAAAAAGAAAATTAATTTCATCATGTATTTCTTTTAAAAGTCAGATTTTTATTTCCTGAAGAATTCATGTTCTTTCTATATTAATATGTTCTAGACTTTAAATCATATCACATATGCATGTATATATATAACAGTTAAATTAGAAAAATTGAAATCAATACTTCCAAAAATTATAGTAAATAAGAAATTTATATAAATTCATAATAATATAGTTTGCAGCCATTAAAACAGTGGTGACTATTTTTAATGTCCTTTGTCAACTCAACTTCATCTCTGCCCTGTCCTTCATCTTAATGAAGAAACCAGAAGTTTATTCTCATCATCCCTTTCCAGAAATGTTTTAAGTTAGTTGTTGAAGGCAAAAGAGGAAAACCCTTGTTTTCTAGAGGCGGTTGCTACAGCATCCTGTGGCTTGGGAGGCCCCACCTGAGGATCACCCCCTTCAGTGCTGAGGCACCCAAGGTCTTCGGCAGCATTCAGGTGCTCCTACACATCCTCTTCTGAACCCCTCTTTTTGATATTGTGATATGACTGCAATCACTAGAGTCACGTTCTTTTTTTTAATTGTTGTTCAAGTACAGTTGTCTCCATTTTCCCGCCACCACTTTCCCGCACCCCACCCATTCCCACCTCCCATCCTCAATCCTTTCCCCCTTTGGCTTTGTCCATGGGACTTTTATACATGTTCCTTGATGACCCTTTCCCTTCTTCCCCTCTTATCCCCCTATCTCTTCCCTTCTGGTTACTGTCAGTTTGTTCTTTATTTCCATGTTTCTGGTTATATTTTTGTTTTATTTTTTTAAGACTATTTATTTATTTTTAGACAGAGGGAAAGGGAAAGACAGAGGCAGGGAGAAAAACAGCAATGTGTGGTTGCCTCTAGCTCCGCTAACTGGGAACCTGGCCCACAGACCCTGACTGGTAACTGAACCAGTGACATTTTGGTTTGCAGGTTGGCACTCAATCCACTGAGCCACACCAGCCAGGGTTCTGGTTATATTTTTAGAGTCAGGTTCTTTACAATCTTCTCACTTCTGGCTTGACTTAATGTGGCCTTCCTAGTTTTCTCTCGTTCTCCCTTCCCATTGAGCAGCACTTAAGCCTGCGATTTCTTACATCATTTTCTACTCCAATTTCCTAGAGCAGCTTCTGCTTTTCTGATTGCATCTTGAATGCTTCATTTAATTTCATCATACATTTATATCTTCGAATATGGCAAGATATTCACCATATATTATTAATTGCAAAAATTACACAAGATATAGAATAGTATACATAAAATAGTACTGGTTTCTTCTTACCTTTATTAGTATTAATTACAACCACTGAAAACATCCAAAAGGGTATGGATAACTTTGATCTAATTGCTAACAGTGCTAATGTATTTTTTCCTTTTTCTACAATGGAATAATTAGCATGGAATAGTTGTACAATAAAAATTGAGGGAAAAAAAGGGCATTTAAATATATTAAGACATAGTTTAGTATTACATGTATTAGTATTATATATAATATGTATTTATATACTAGCATTATGTATAAATGTATATTTATATATAATTGTTTAACTTAGAGAAGTAACTATAAGCTGAGAAATGTGCTAAAGTACAATATTCAACTAGATTAGCCTGGGGGTAATAAATGTCCATTGATATGTACCCTGGTAATAGTTTCAATTCATTTTGTGCTTCCTGGATGTAAATACTTTCTGTGGCATATGAATGATAGATTAAAAAATATATCCTAATTTAGTCATTCATAAAAATATTGATTTTTTTGTAATTCTACAATAAATATTTTTGATTAATGATGGTCTCGAACTTATATATTTTCTTAGAAATACTCAAATTATTTGTTTTACTTTAAGAAATTGAAAAAAGTATCTTATGATTAATTTGTTTTAGAATAGAAGCAAGGAGATATGTGTGTGTGTGTGTGTGTGTGTGTTTGGTTTCTTTACTTATAAATTATTAAAGTCAATTTTGTTGTTTTTCTTTCAATTAATTTTTTTGGTAGATGAAATAATAATCCAGTGGCCTTTGGATCCCTTTTTTTTCAGTAAATAAGAACCTAAACCAAAAATGTCTAAAAACTATAAGGTTTAAATGGGTGTCAAATTAAAAACAATACAATATTTGTCATAATATAGTTTATTAAAAACTTAAACTTCTACTTTCATTAAAATCTAACCAGGGAGATACCTGAAAATATTTCTGAAAGTTAATTTTTCATAGAATCAAATTAAGTCAGGACACAATTGTATACATTGTCTCTTTAAGTAAAATATAAACATTTTGACTAAATCATTTCAAATGAAAACAGATATTTTCCATCTAATACTTACAAATGTTTTCAATTTTTTAGATATATTTTTTTATTTTCAGAGAGCTTTTCCAGATATCTTATTTTATATCTACTTTGCAGAATAATTTCATAAGGGTTTTCACAAAATACTAGACAGATTTAAAAGAAATAAAATGAGCAATAAATCAAAAGAATGTTACTATATTCTGAAAGAGTAAAAAAAGCTATTGTAAGTGATGCATTATTTGCAAATACCTAGGAGATAAGAGGAGAGAGAAACTCTCCTTTGTGGCTGAAGAAACTTGAGATTTTAGCAAGAAAGCACTTTAACAAACGTAAGTGTAGGAATTGAAAAGCAGCATAAATGTATTTCATGCCAGAAACATAGTTGAAATAGTTAGATTTTTCTTCTTCTTTAGGAGAAACAACCAAAGTAGCAACCTGAAATGATGCATTAGTGGAAATGGATCTAGAAGTTAAATTAATTGTGTTCATGTGTGTGTATACAAGGCTATTTTGCTAATACAGCTGAATAAATGCTAAAGCCAAAATTAATGCAGAATTAAAATATAAGAAAAACTACAGAGTTAAATCAACAACAATAAATGGTAAACCTAGCCTCAAGTAGATGCTACTTGCCCAAGTAAAATAAAAATCTTTAGATGTTAAGGATCATCATTTTAACCAACTTTATTGTAGTAACACTTATAAAGTATTCAAAATATAAATATTAAACTGAATTCAGGAAGAATCATGCCAATATATCTTAAGAATTTTGTTGTTATTGGTTTTAATGAAATAATAATAGACTCTTTAATATTGTCATTAGAAATGCCCACTAATGATTTAGCATTATGCTCTGTCACACAACAGAATCCGCTTGGGGACTATTGCCCTCACCACACAGCAATAAATTCATAAGTATAGGCAGAATCAGATGAATGTTCCACCATTAGATTACAATCACCACAACTAAGTGGTTTTTATTTTGCATAGTGAAAACCGGAACACTCCTTACATAACCGCTGACATGCAAACAGTTTACATAAGTTACTGTCTCTAAACGTCTACTCAAATAGCAAGGGCAGTATCTCCATGTTTCGACTGTTTGACACAATGATGGATTATTTATTTACTGAACAGCACTGGTGGCCAGAAAATCTGATTTCCATGCATGAAATCCATGAAACCTCAGCCACTGAACAGTTTCTTTTACATGTGGCAAAGGTCATCTATCAAGGGATTTTCTCACGTTTTGTGTGATTGGTCATGCCTCATTTCCTTCAAGAAAATATGATTTCCCTAAAGTCTGTGCATTTTCAAAGACTCACAAAAGGCCCAGAAAGTTATTTCCTCTCTGTTTGTGATAAGCACAGAATATAGAGGCTAACCTACAGGGAACGACAAGCAACTGTTTGTAGCTAGAAACCATATTTAATCCTATCATTAGGAAAGCTTTAACACTCACCAGGTATAAAAGGGCTGCAAAATTAGACACTTAACCTTGTCATTTAACTTTGCAGAGTTTAATCGCATTCAAACTTTAATAAATATATCCCACGGACCTGTCCCTACATAGTGAAAAGGATTTGTTTCAGATAACATTTTTCAAATTTCGAGTCACTTGGTGAGGGACTGTGTGAAGATTTGGCTACTTAAAGAAAAATCACCATTTCCATTTTTGACCTAAAAAAAAATCATTGAGAAAGAACAGTAAGGGATTACGTTTTTAGTAAAGTTTTTGAGAACAATACATAGGAAGCATGATGAAAATCATGAGCAAATTAAAAGGAATTTTAATTCTGTTTGCCTGAGAAGAAAAATGAAATAATTCTTGGAGATTAAAATTATGTTTATGTTTATGAAATATTATCTGGGTCATAGTTCAGAAATATTTAGTGCAAATGTCCCAGATCTTTCAAAGCTGCACAAAGGTTCTGTATGAAAACTTCCAAATGTCAGATGGCTGTTGATGACCCAAAGCACATCCAATCCTCCCTCACAATGCCCGTGTATTCAATTTAGGTGGCAGGTGATGCAGGAAGGCCAGGAATAATCTCTGATTATTAGTGTTATTGTGATATGTTATAAAGACAACAACCATACAGAGTAGGCAAAAAGATATGGCAAATGATATGTATATATCATTCACCTCATATGTAATTTTGAATTATTTTTTCGTAATGAGGGCATCCCTGTCATCTAAGATTTAGGCACTCGAATCAAACCATACCTGGATTTCGTTCGGTTTTTAACTCTCTTATATAATGAAACATTCATTTGTCTGCCCAAGAGTATTCAATGTTCCACTGGGAGGACAATGAATACGAAGTTGTGAAAATCATACCATGTTTACATGTTGTCTCAAGTGTGTGTGTGTATGTTTGCATGTGTGCCTGCCATTAAGTTAATTTTAACTTGAACTGAGATCTTTTTAGGGATAAAGGATGTAATCATCGGGAATAACTATCACAGTTAAAGTTGTGTATAAAGAAAGTGGAACAAAAAATAACGATAGATTTCCATAGGGATTTGCAAAACAAAATCAGTTTTATAAATAGATCAAAGCAATACCTTACACATTGATATTAAGATATGAACAAAATGTGTTAATATTCTGTATTTCTTGCAGTTTTAATTATAACCAATTTTGTAGAATGTGGAATCACTCCTAATTTCTTTATTTTATAAGTTATGGATCCTCTTTGATCATTTGCTACTTTGATGTACTAGCATTAATAAAATTATGTAAATGCAATATATTTTCATACACACATACACTTACATATACATATATCCTATCTTTAATAAAATGCATATGTTATTTATGTGTATGTACATTTGTGTGGATGTATACAGAACTTGGGACTAAATAGCTACTCAAGAAAATTTAACTTCTATAGAAATGCAATTTTTCAATTACTAATTTTGAATAATTAAACAGTGGTCATAAAAAATTATTTCACTGACTAGGCAATATATACATATTTTCTGGCTTAGTCTTAATATTAAAATCAATTATAGGAATATTTAAAGTTATATTTTTGTCAAATATTTTGATGTAATTCAGTGTAAAATGTTTCTGGCATCTCTCCTAAACCTTAAGAACATATTATTTCTGAGTGTTATTACAGTATTTTCATTTTTGATGTAGAACTTCTGTCAAAATGTGCTTGTTTCAAAGAGAAGAGAATATGGAGAATTTGTTACAAATAAAAAGAATAGTTCTTTAAACTATTTTAATATTCACTCAGTTCAACTATATATTCTTAAAATTTTAATTGAATAAGTCTGATAGCAACTTTTTTTCTACCTAATGTTTTAATATTTGATGCCATTAGTATTTTAAATTATAAACAAGTGTTTTGTCATTGCCATTATGAAATAAAATGCAGTTTACATAGCTATGGATGACATCCCTCAACTATAAAAGTATACCATTCTTCTGAAGTTATAGATAGTATGTGTATATACTTATGGATTCTCTTTTATGATTATATGGTATATTTGAGATATACATTCCCTTATAATAAATCACATTAATATTTAAGCTATGTAGATTTATAAATACATACTTTGACAGTTAAATGGCACAATTTTATCAGTTGCACTTAGGAAGTACAAAAGTGTCCATCCAAAGAACTATTTGGTATTTATTTTCCAATATAATTTTTATTAAAAGTAAATTGACACTTTTTTGTGCTTTACTTACTTGTTATACTATGAACAAAGGAATATTTCTTAAACAACCAGTCCTGCTTAATGAATTTTGAAAGTAACACTTATCATTTGTTAGAAATTTTGACAGTTTAAGGATTACAAAAATCAATTCCTATAAAACCAATATCTAGATTACTGTTGAAAAGAAACCTGTTTAATTTCTACTCACTACTACAGAATTGATTTTTAATGTTTGCAAGATGACTGTATTTAAAATAGTTTACTGAGTTCTATATTCTGTAGTCCGTCTATTTAATACATGTGAAATATAATTTCTTGTTCAAAATAATGTCAGTCACTAGAATTGATAATTAATTGTACGTAAATGAGAGCAGTGCTTAGTAATTTGCTGAAATTTAAAAGCAGAATTACTTAGCTTCCCCTTATTACCTGTAAGTATCGCGAGGTCCACAAATGGGACTGCTCACACGGCATCCAGTGTGAAGACCTGGTGATGAATCTCTGCAATAGTTCTACACTGCAGCTCTCAGCGCCTTACCCTCAGTGTCCTGTAAATGCTGGAGGCGCTGGAGAACCAGTGAATTACAGAAAATCTAAACTCTGAGGGGGCATTTGTTGTTTGGATGTTATAAATTTCAAATGAAGATGCAGTAAAAAACTAAGCTGATACAATTCCTACAACTAAATATAAAACTAAAAAAATAAGAAGCCCCAAATTCCCTGCATGCAAAAATTTCCCTCTGGTGCAAATAAAACATGTAGTTCATAGGAGACAAGTGGAATTCAATTTTCATGATCATTTCCGATTCATTGAAAAAATGCAGAGGTCACTGGAGAAAAGAAATGCAAAAGTTTTAGTCAAATAAATGCAAAATATGCTAATATAATGAGTGTAAAGTCAAGTGCAGATGAAGGCTGACACTAGGGATCATTGTGATTTCTAATGTTACAATTTGTGACAAAGATCAAAATTATTTGGTACAGTGATTAGGTACCCTTTTTGTTCAAGTTCAACAAAACAATCTGTTGTATTTCCCAATACTACCATTTCCTTTAATTTTTCTTTATTTTGTTCATTTCTTTATGGATCAAAGTTTTGAGATTTCAATAAATAAACCTAAAACTCAGCATTCAAAGAAATGTTACTGGTTCATTTAGATTAGATTATCAGATTTTTCTGTGTTATTTTGAATTAGTATAGTGTTCTTATTTAAGCATAATAAAGTCAAAATGCTATTATGATTATTATGTGAAATAATTGAAATCATGTTACTTCATAATTATTCAAACCCCAATGTTTGAATAATTTAAAATAATATAAATGAATAAAGAAAGAATTGCTTTTGGTAAAGAGATTTGGGTAATAGTCGCAGACCTGTTAATGTGGAGGACAAATTGTAGGTGACTATAGATGAATAAAATTCTGCTTATTTCAAAATATAGAGGACATCTGGTATTTTAAATTTCAAATATTAAATAGCGTATTACACTCAGAACAACTTCTATTTCAAGGAGCAAAGAAACATGAACCTGCATTCTGGGAACTGGAAATAAACTAAGTGAAAATATTTTCTGATTACAAGATACAGAGGGATAGTCATACAACCCTGGTATCCCATAAAGTTTTATAAGGCAACAAGTTAATCACATACCTAAATCACTACCAAGAACACTAAGACATTCTCTAAAATTCTTAAGGTTTAAATTTTTTGGCTTGGCGAATATCCAAACACAACCACACTTTTTCCTCTCCATTGTTTCCTAATAGATTTCCTCCACTCTAATCAAGTCACACCCATTATTTTTTCTCACCAGAAATGCCTTTGATCTTGTTATAAAATATACATAGTGTTTTCAAGTTTCTTTCAAGCTTTTTTCCCCATCCATTGCAGAAGTTAAGCTATAAGACAACAGAGACATTGTCAGTGATCTTGACCAACGAACTTCCGTGACCAGAAGAGTGCTTCGAATATTTAGATAGGTAATGTGTTGTTTCATTGATAACAATAAATTAAATATAATAATCAATCAAAAGTCATAATAATAGCCTTATAGGTACAACAGTTTAGTGAGTGCATCCCTTGTGCCGGGTTTCTAATTTACTCTTTAATTCTGACAATGACTGTGTGAGAAATAGACCACTATTCCCTGAAGCCTTGACATTGACAGTTATGTTTGAAGATAACTTATACATGGTCACCTAAAACCTTACTTCTTATTCTTTTTATGTATTAATGTCGTGTTCTTAACTTTTATTGATAGTGGAAACAAGAAATCACTTTTTATATTTTCTGTAAAACTGGTGAACTCACCATTCATCACAGCATAGATATTCCTCTGCATAAGGTCCCCCAAGATAAATTCCTTTAAATATAGGTACTGGAAAGGAATTCAACTCATGAAGAATGGATTTTTTTAATTATTAGTTATTTCTTTATCTGACATGTTTGAACTAAATTGGATACTTAGTTACAGTAAGTCTACTACCCTGTTGGCCAGTATATTTACTTATTTCTATTACAAAAATAATAGCTATCATTTTTTGAGGAGTTACTACTTGCCAGGCATTGTACCAAGTGCTTTACCTTCATCATTTTCTTTTTTTTACATTAATTTTTTGTTTAATTACAGTTATTTGCAGCCTCTCTCCTCACCCCTCCCTTCCCCTCCCGTCCCCCCCTGACCTCCCTCCTCCCCCTTAGTTCTGTCCATGTGTCCTCTACAGCGATTCCTGAAAACTCTTCTCCCCATTGTCCCCACCCCCTCTCCCCTGTCCATTGTTAGACTGTTCTTAATTTCAGTGTCTCTGG